>WOGN01008116.1:0-11464 GCA_015342105.1 Leptinotarsa texana
AAGGGTAAATAGTTTGATTTAATTGACGTACCATATGTAGGTATATATATTATACCACAGTGGTTTAATAAATTATTATTATTATTATTATTATGAAAGTTAATATTTTTCAAGTAAGCTATGGAAATGACAACTATAGTGGGTTTGTTTAGTAACAGAATAATCAAAATGGTTTACAGTGAGGAAGAAAAAGTAGAAATATATACTTGTTATATACAAAACAACAATAATAAATGTGCAGCAAAAAGAGCATATAGGGTATTGTATCCATCAGAGAATAATACATTCAAGAATATTTACAAAAAGGTGAAATACCTTCAGTTTCAGTAGAAAAAAAAGCGTATTATTCATGATCAGGAAGAAGAAATAAAATTGTTGGCCCAATATTTCATGATTATATATTGACAGGAGTTACCTATCAAGAAATACTTATCCCAGAAGCAGAAAATATTCTTATACAAAAATTTTCGGAAGCCGAGCTTGCCAATATGATTTGGATGCAAGATGGGGCAACCCCTCATCTACCCATTCAAGAACATTTGAATAATGTATTCCCAATATGGATAGAAAATAATGGAAGCATTAATGGCTACCTTACAGTCCCTATGGATTCATTTTTATGGGGATTTTCAAAAGGCATTGTTAATGACGATAATAATAATAATATTCAATTAATTAAAGAAACGATTTGACGTGAAATAATGAATCTGAATGTCAATAATGAAGCAATTTCCGATGCACTCATAAATATAAGAAGACGTTGTCAATAATGCATTGACCATGGTAATGGCGGGCATATTGAACATCTGTTATGACTAATCATGTTATTTAGATTTTCCAAATAAATTTTTTGTTTTCTATTTTTCAATATTTGAAATTTTTCTTCCTCACCTCTAAGAACTCAAAAAACATTATAAGATAGGGGTAACATATGGTATATTTTTGAAATCAGGAAAAAAGACCATTCCAAAAATTCAATGATATACTGGATGTCCCAGTTGAAAAAAATATTAAAAAATGTGTGTCCCCTGAAATCTGCACGCCTCTCTATTTTTGATAGCATTTCATCAAAATTTAGTCATAAGCACACAACTTTTACATTTCTTTTCTTTTCTGTAGACAATAATAACGATGATAAGGGGTGGGTAATTTATAGTGAATAACCCTGTACAAAAATGAAAATATAATTTTGACCAATTTCTAGGCACAACAAATTGAAAACAGGTAGTCTTTATTAGAGTTTGAAATCTCCTGAAGGAGAATCTAAGTACATAATATGTATAGGGCCCTCCATTAGGTGCTTCCTATCTTTAAATTTAAATAAAATAAAAAAGTGTGTGTGAGATGCCTTCATGTGTGGAATATAACGTCTTTCAAAACTCCGCCACGGCTTCTCTGGGTGGAGCGCAACAGTCCAATTATCCATGACATAAGGCTAAATGTGACCGATGGCATTGGTTATCGGTCGTCAAAGCCAACATAACCTAGGCTTTGACAACCATTGTGGTTTGTGGCTTATGCGCATATACTGCTATCAGTGATATTAAAAATCATAGAGAAAGTCGTAAACTACCATATCCTCAACGATTCGAAAGACTTGAGCGAACAACAATATGGCTTTCGCAAACAAAGATCAACAGAAGACCTTCTATCGTATGTCACCCATATTTGAAATAACGCAATCGAGAAACATGGAGAATCAAGAGCTGTTGCGCTTGATATTTCTGAGGCCTTCGACCTTGTGTGGCATGATGGTTTGCTGGCCAAACTTCGATACTATGGCTTGTGGGATCATTTTTGTGTATGACCCTTCAGCTTCCTGAAAGAACGTTCCCTGCAAGTGGCCGTCGCTGGATATCTCTGGAATATTTTCACAATCCACACTGGTGTTTCCTAGGGGTCCATATTGTCTCCAACTCTATTTTTATTTTATATCAACGACTCATTGAAAAAAAACAAGAATCCAATACATTGCTTTGCTGGCGACAGCATACTTGTCTCGTCATTCCATGTGGATTCCAGGACACCAGCTACGGAGGCACATCTTCTCCTGCAACAGGATGTTGAATATCTTAATGAGGATCTAAAAGTGATTTCGAATTGAGGTGAAAGTAACCAGGTTCAATTCAAGGCCACAAAAACCCAGGCATCGGTTTTCTCCAAAAATATCAGTGTCTCCGAACCGGATATAATAATGTCAGGAGACACAATTCCGCTTTCTGCTTCGATAAGTTTGTTGGGGGTTGAAATGGACATCAATATGTCTTGGCACAATCATGTAGCTGGAATTGCAAAGGCTACTTCTCAAAAGCTTGGACCAGAACACTGTACAGAACTCAGCAACTTTCACTGCTTCATAAAGCTCAGATCAGACTTTCTCAAGAGTATTGTTCTCGTGTATGGAGCTGCGCTTGACGGATCATTTCTGTGCATGGCTCTTCAGCTTCCTGAAAGAACGTTGCCTTTAAGTGGCCGTCGGTGAATATATCTCGAATACTTTCACCATCAACACTGGTGTTTCTCAGGGGTCTATATTGTCTCGAACCGTATTTTTATTGTATATCAATGACTTATTGGCAAAAACCAAGAATCCAATATATTGCTTTGCTGACGGCAGCACACTTGTCTCGTTATTCTATGTGGATTCCAGGAAATCGGCTACGGAGGCACATCTTCACCGGCAGCAGGAGGTTACATGTCTTAATGAGGATCTAGAAGTGATATCGAATTGGGGTGAAAGTAACTAGGTTCAATTCAAGGCCACAAAAACCCAGGCACCAGTTTTCATTAAAAAGATGAATGTCTCTGAACCGTATATAATAATGTCAGGTCAGACAATTCCATTTTCTGCTTCGATAAGTTTGTTGGGGGCTGAAATGGACACCAATATGTCTTGGCAGAATCATGTAGCTGGAATTGCAAAAGTTGCTTCTGAAAAGCAGAAAACTGGACACATGTCAGCAACTTTTGATTCTTTATAAAGTTCAGATCAGAACTTCTGTGTAGTATTGTTCTCATGTATGGAGCTCTGCCCCCAAACATATCTTGAAGTTGCTGGATTCCATCCAGAAAAGAGCCATCTACCTGATTGGAGAAGCGAATATCACGTGCAACCTTGATAGCCTAAAACATCGAAAGGAAGGTTGGTGATTTGTCTTCTCTTTTCGGGAGGTGTTCAAGTGATTTGGCACATTTAATTTCACCAAGAGCGGTACATATCAGATATACGCGATGGACTGTGGCTGCTTAATACACCTCGAACCTCACTGTTCAATAACTCTTTCATTTGAAAAACTGCGTTTGAGTGGAATGAACTTCCTGAGAACGTTTTTCCAAATGAATTTGATCTCCAGCGATCATATTTCAATGTGAATCGCTACCTTCGCACAGGCAGCGCTCTGAGAGCGCCACAAGGATTTTCCTGTAGTGCTTGTGTTTTGTCCTTAAAAAAAAGAAAACCCGACACGTGTTTAACGAGTCAAATCGTACAATCTCGGTGGCCAATTCACATTACCTCCACGTGAGTATATTGTCGCAACTCAGGCACTCGCCTAACTATTAACGAGAGGATTTTATGCGCTGTTTCACCCACTCATCATCCATTCGAATAATGAAAAAACTCATTTGAAAACTTAATTAAATATTCATTATAAAGACACGGAAAAAATACTTTGAATAACTCACACTCAAATGTTAATAAAAAAAATTAAAACACCAAAAACTTACATTATACTGCCACCCAGCAGGATTGAAAAGAAGGAGATGTGCTGCATTGCTGATGATCAATAGATACTCAAATGAATTTATGAATACTGTCTCCTCGTGATCTTGACCTCCCTCAATATGTATGAAGATTTATACGCTGATACTGCAACTTTGATTCGGTCACTGTACTATACTAAGTACTAAGTGCTAAGTCACTGTACTATACTAAGGTAAAATGCTCAGTATGCAATCTGTGCAAAGTTTGCGTATTTGGAATATGTTTTATATCCTATATCCTGTGATAGAATTAATTTCGATGTCTATGAACTTGGAAGATGAAATTCTGAATACTGAGTGTTTCGTTGAGGTTGGACTACCTTTCAATTCATGTATTCGCTTGAATGAATTTTAATTATGTCATGTTTGCTTCGATATTTGACAATATCCAATGTGCTAAAAGCAGCCAGTGATCATCGACCTATAGTACTTGCCGTTGACAGTGATGTCCTCGTCAACGTCTGTCCCAAGGAATATGGGTCGATGACTCTGCCAGCCAAAAATCCAAATAATGACTTTTTTGGGACGTATTGGACGTTATTGGATATCATGTGAACTGGTATCGTTCCAAATTAGGTAATTTTGTTTGTTCACGTATCCATTCGTCCAGAAATGGGCTGAAGATGATTTTTCGGTAAAATTTAGGATCAGTTCAGATGACCGTTATCAATGGCGAAAGTTCGGAAGTCCACGATAGGCATCTTGATTTCGTACAGGTTGGAGCCTAGCTCCCTTCCCTACCTGGCTGGGGTGGAATGGATGAAAAATCTGTTCATCCTTTAACGGGAGACATGAGGGCCTCATTCGACAGAGTGCCGGGGCCTTTTATATCAGGAGGTGTCATCTACAGCATAATCTATAGCTTCCCTAACTATTCGGAAGTACCTGTTGGGAGATCCTTTATATCTTCATGGTTTTCTGAAACATTGCTGAAAGTTCAAAAATTCACCAACAATCAAAACTTGGTTGAATAACTGGATTTTCAAAGTTTTTAATGCATTTCTACAATGGAAATGTAAACATTCAACTAGAACTTTGAACAATTTGTCCAACAAAAATCCCTGCATCGGAACAAAACTCAGTCAATAAGATTTAGACAACTCATACTCATTTACTACTGATATACCTTGAACTTATTTACCTTACTCCTCACAAACTGAATAGAGCACAGTTCAGAGGTGACTCATTATTATCAATATTTGATAAAACTAAACTGCCTTATGAAGATGTCATCTATGAGATCGACAGAAAAAACAGTCCTCTAATAACAAAGAAAAATGTTCCCCGATCCAGAGCCCACCGTCATAGCTAAAATTGGTTTTGTTTTTAAAGAGAATAGGCAAGCTGTCAGTAAATGCATGATAGTCTTCAAGATCTCACGGCAGGCCTTTACGCCAATACGACAGATCAAGAATACGGAGACCGGCTTTGACTTGGAACAAGCCAAGGTCATCTCTTTGGATATGCCGAGGTCTAGGATATAACTGAAGGAAACTCAATGTATTAGCATAATCCTTCGTAGCCAGACGAGTAAATTGATTTCTGCTACTCTGAAACAGACTTTTTGTTGAACTCTATATAGTTTTTTACACGTTATTCAGGATCAAGAACCAAGCCAAATCCATTTGATGCTCGGACAGCTGCTTTGAAAAGGAATGTTCCAATTTCTACTCATTAATAATCGCGGAATATGCAGAGAGATGAGTTCAAGCTCCTGATGGCTCCACAGTCTTTATCCAGTATCATTTAGTTTATACCAGGCACTTGTGAAAAGGTATACATGTGAACCACCAAAAGATCTATGGGAACAAGGCCGAAGGAGCATGAAGAAAACTGCAGACAAGGTCAAACAGACAAGTCAGCTGGGGCAGAATAAGCACTCAGTAGAGGATTCTGCTGGAGGACACGAAACGCATTGCCATCAACTACGGATACCATAGCCGACTGGTACTGGAGGCAACAGGGATTTACAAGCACATGGATAATTTCAACAGAAAATAATAAGCTGTAAACCTCAACCGAATATGGGATATCATTCTAGAAGTTCAAAAATAGCAAGTAGTATAACGGTTGGTAGAAAAGGGTTGACGAATGTTATATTGACAATTTACCTATTCCAGGTATAGGTATCAGCACACCAACCTACTTGAGTCAACATAAAAACGCTTTACGCAGCCGTAATATCCAGTTATTAGAGATGACTCATGAAAACCTCTGAAAAAGCCAGCAACTCGCGCCAAAGATTCGTTAGAGATGCGTCAAACCTGAAAATAGTGACACTGAAAACTTCGACCGCGAAAGCCCTTACAATTGTATCATTCTGTTGTGAAGATACTCCAAATCCGGAAGTAATTTCCAACCTGTTAGGGAAAGTATAACTGAAACTGAGATGAAATCTCTTTTGGAGAAATAATGCAACTCTTCGCAACCCCTCTAAGATCGGATCAGCAATTATATATGAAGCACCTGCGAATTGCTTATCCCTTGTGTACTAACAGTTTTTAAAAATATTTTTATTAGTTGTTGCCCACGGCTTCGCCCTCGTAGAATTTTGTTTGTCATGTTTGTCACATTGAGTTTCGTGACCGACCATGTTGAACAAATAGTTACAATATTTTTTAATAAACCCAAACTTCAGGTTTCCAACTTCAAAACCGACGGAATTCAATACAATCTATGAACCCCTATTTTCCCCCTTGGGGTGGAAATTCTTGATTCCCTTTCCTGATGCTTATACAAACTTCAAGATTCCAGATTCAGTAGTTTCGGCTGTACGTTAATATAATAGCGGGCAACAGATAGTAATTTATATTTTTACTTTAAAAATACATGGAATAAAAAAAATATGCGAACTGTGCCAAGTAATGAGTAGCTTCGAAAATCGAATTAGGTTACACATAAAGAAATTCGCAAAATTGACACAAACGTCATCGTTGTTTGCCCTCATGCATCTGCCCGCGTTCGGGTCACGTCCTCGGCGATACCGCTTCAGTGCTTAGACCGCCCCTCCACCCCTGCGCATTGACCTCCGTAGTCTCACAGTAGACGCGACGCGTAATGTCTCACTGCGTTGCGTCAAGTTAATCTTCTGTATCTATTCTGTAGAATAGGGAGTGTAAGTGTGGGCTCACAGCACTTAGGCCACATGTGACCCATTCGACATCCTCCCGAGGAATTTTCCTCCTAGCTCATCGTCCATCCCTTCCTATCCAAGAAGGTGGACAGGTCACCACGAGACATCTCCTTTATATCGGCAGGTGTAGGCCAAGACTCGCCGAACACACACGCTTTTATTGACGATAACTCCGGACACTCGCATAAGACATGCCTGACAGTTTCATCTTTCTGTTCACACATCCTGCATAGAGGTGTGTCCACTAGCCCCATAATATGGAGGTGGTTGCTTAGTTGACAGTGGCCGGTCAGAAATCCTATTGTTGAGCGTAGGTTTTTCCTGGTCATCGCCAGATATTTGTTCGGCGCCAGCTTCCCAGGGTCGCCCAGGGTGATTCTGTCAAGACTGCATCCTTGGATTCCATCCCATCTCTTTACGGATTTGGCATGGGTGTGACGTTTGGGTGGTTCCGCAATTGTCGAAGTCATCAGGCCGTAGCTGTCACTGGGTCCTAAACTTTTTCGTCCAGCCGTTTCCTTGGCTAAGGAGTCGACAATGCGATCACCTTCACTCCTGTTGTGCCCTTTAACTAACCTCAGGATAATGTTATTATCTACCGAGGTTTTGGCTTGGAAGTTAATCTTATGTTGACAACTTTCTCGTCCAAATTTCTTAGTGTAAAAGACCGAGTGTATCTATATGAAATATTTAAAACGACAATTGTATCAATTTCATGAAAATTTGATAGATATTCTAAAATGTGCATTGTAAAAAAAGTATCCAATTTAATTGTATTTATGGATCAGTATTATGCATATAGTTTGATACCACATAAGTGGTAGGTAGGTAGGTCTAAAGTGAGTGGGTCTATTCGACCCTCCACCGCAACCATAACGGTTTATTGTGGCTCACACCTATTCACACTCTGCCAAATACACCCAGCTTCCTAACGAAGGTCAGATCTTGAGAGTAGGTACGGATCTGCTAAACTCAAAGAACCAAATTCGGTCCCCAGAGGGCAGGCACAAAGTATATGCTCTGCGGTTTCACCATTTTCCAGACAAAGGCGACACACACATATAAGAGGTGCTGTCGCGGACTTTTATTAAGAACTATTCAAGATAAACAATCTGACGGTACATTATCTGCATTATTTATTTCATACACTATTCTACAGGATGAACCCAATTACAGAATAGGGAGTAACAGTGGCATTTACAAATATATACTTACATAATATAATTTGTGAATCTATAAAATAAAAACAAAATCAGAACTGTCAGTTAGCTAAGAAATGTCTTTTGATTTGTGTAATCTGGCAGTTGAATATATCTAGGACATGACTAACAGAATTAGAGGTTTGTTTGAAAGTGGTTAACAATGTTTCGAGTGTTTACATCAGGTCGGACTTCCATTGTCTAATCTAATATAAATTGATTTGAAAACTCTGAAAAAATCAATTACAAAATTATTAAGATTAACCGAAAATAACAATTTCAATAAACAAAAACTGGAATAACAAAGAATTAACATACAAGCCACAACCAAACAAATAAAATCAAAACAGTAAAATCAAACAGTTATCACCCGAAGACGATTGTGGATACTAACAATCGAAACGCCGTGACATAACTTGGTTTGAAATCTTTTTATTTTTTCAATTTGTTTCATTTTTGTTGATAATAATTTTTCAATCTTTATTTTATTTTTCGGTTTTTATTAAAATTTAAATTTTATTTGTTAAGTTGTAGCTTGTATGTTAATTCTTTGTAATTTCAGTTTTTGTTTAATAAAATTGTTATTTTCGGGTAATCTTATTAATTTTGTCATTGTTTTTCTCAGGGTTTTCAAATCAATTTATATTAGATTATACAATGGAAGTCCGAACTGATGAAATACAGAATTAGAGGTATCGCACATTGTATAAATTGGAGATTTACGTCTTACCTCGAGACTACAAAAATTATGAGTTACAGGCAATTCATAATAGGGTATTCCTACAGAAGGATACGTGCCTTCAAGTTGAAAGGACATATATTTCAGGAAGCGCCTTTGTAGGGCTTCTAGTTGATTTATATGAACCTGATAGTAGGGACTCCACAAGACAGATGCATATTCCAGCCTGGGTCGAACAAAAGTGAAATAAAGTAATTTCAATGTTGAAGCTTTCTCGAAGTCTTTTGTATTTCTAACTAACAATCCATACATGCGATAAGCTGCTGTTAGAGTAGTGTCAATATGTTCATTGAAAGAGAGGGATGAATCAAAAGTAACACCTAGATCAGTAATTGTCTCAGGACGCTCCAGAACTTGATTATTTATGACGTAGTTGTGTAAACTCAGGTTGGTTTTCAGTTTACACTTGGATATGTTGAGAGATAGATTATTCTTTCGACACCATGTAGCAACGCGATTTAAATTCAGGGCGAGACGTTTGCAATCATTAGAACATGTTATATTGTGATAGAGTTTCAAGTCATCTGCGTATAAAAGGAAATTAACATCAATCCCAGCTCCGATATCATTAAAGAACATATTGAATAGTAGTAGTCCTAGATTTGATCCTTGTGGTACACCAGATGTGGCTATATATTCGATAGACTTGAGGTCATTGATTTGGACGTACTGCTCACGGTTTTAAAAATACGATTTGCAGAGGGTGATTAAGTCATTGGATTACCCAGAAGTCGAAAGCTTGTTGAGCAGGATATTATGGTCAAGTCTGTCGAACGCTTCAGAAAAATCAGTGTAGATGACATCAGTCTGAGACTGACAATCAATACCCTCTGCAATACATTGAGTGATTGTTACAAGATTCGTGGTGGTTGAACGTCCTTTCATGAAACCATGTTGATTGGAGGTAGTAATGTTGCTGACATGACAATAGATTGTCTTCTCAAGAAGCATCTCAAACACTTTACAAAAGTTGCATATGATAGAAATTGGTCTGTAATTTTTTATGTCACTTTTATCTCCTTCTTTGAAAATTGGGCAGACTGTCGACATTTTCCATATTGATGGAACAGTTGATGTTTTCAGGAATATAGTAATTAGAGTTGTTAGTGGTTCAGCCAGAGCTGAGGCACAATATTTAATGATGAATGCTGGAAAATGATCAGGTTCCGCAGTAAATTTAGGCTATAATTTTTTTAGGGTATGATAAACATCTTCAATACTAAAGTTTCTGATTGCTAAGCTGCGAATATCACTACTGTTGTTCGCATAGTCACTTGACAGAATCACCAGTATAAGAACCACTGAAGAAATCTGCAAAGCCATCAAGAATATCTGAGGGATCATCGAGTAGCTTGCCTTCATGTAACATTTTATCTCCGATTCCATTCGTATGTTTTGACTTGTTAATGAATGACCAAAACTAATTGGGGTTGTGGATAATCTATTCTAATGACTGCTTTGATTTAGGCCCTAAGACGTTTGAATTCGTGAAAAGCTTCAATGTCGCCGTTTCTTTTGTATTTACACCAAAATTTTGTTTTAGTTCAAATTTTCTTTATCAATGCACCATCAAAGTAGGCTGGATAATTATTTTCAGATTTTATCGAGAATTTTGGCACGCATCGATCAAATACACTGTATAATTTTTCATATTTATGTCATATTCGTACTTATATATTTAAGTTTGCCTATTTTGAAGGCGCTAGAATTGTTAGTGTGAGTTTGGAGGAGTAGGTGTTGCCTTGGCAGTGGTGGCGCTAGATAGAGGGAAGATGCCTGATTAAAGGCCTATGATCTAAGGTATCGAAGGCAATGCCATTATTTATGTCCCAGGAAGGATTATCCTGAAGACGAAGATGAAGTCCTCGACTATCAAAGATGAACAAGGCCGCGGATTTCACTGCAAGGCAACTAGATGAACTGGGATATATCATTACAATTTATCTTCGTTATTTCGTTATGAATGATCTCAAGTCAGTTCAGCACTTTCATATCATTACTTTAACTTTATTTTTAATCGTTTTATTGTGGAAATGAAAAATGTCTCCCAATTCACCGAATTGCCATACGGTGTAATTGTGAATATTAGATGGCTGTATTACATTTCCCCGAATATAAACATCTGCGACTGTGAACAATTTTAAAAACAATCTAGTAAAAAGCTGGCGAATACCAGAGGCAAATTTTGTTGTACTTTCATGAAAAAAACGGTGATGTATAATATCTGCGGTAGCAACATGGTACTGGAGAGAGAGAGGGATGCAGAGGATATTAAAGTGCGGCCCTGAAAAATAAAATGTAACAAAATAGAAATGATATATCATGAAAACGCATTGTGGTGATGCATTCAGGCAACGTACGCTTGTATTATTATAAATTGTTTCGCGTGGTTTATTTTACTCAGATATTCGGATACTTTATGAGCGTCAGGTAACAGATTAGCACTTTTCCAAATTTGTTCATGTGTTTTCTATTATATTTCTTCAGCAGTTTCATTTATCAATGGAGAAGCGCTGGTTTATTTTTGGAAAAATACCGGATGCGACGAATCTATTATTTATAACGGGTCTTTTAACAGGGACTTCAGAATTTTGACAATTGATAACGGCCATCTTGTTGAAGCTACATCTC
>WOGN01008117.1:0-11464 GCA_015342105.1 Leptinotarsa texana
CACAAGCTTGGCTTAGATAGCCACGATCCTTCATAGATGTAAGTTGTAACGGTTTATATTTTATATTAATCTGAATTGAATAAACTTTGATTTGATTTGATTTAGTTTAATAGTAGGTGTATGCAACACTTCTCCAGAGATTGAGAATTATAAGATTTCTGCATTCAAGCAGTTTTTCCTCTGCCAATTTCAGTAGCTTCTGCTGGTTTTTTGAAACATTTTAAAATAGACCTACATTTTTTTTAACTCTCAAGTACATTCTTTTGGTAATAGAAACTTGTAAAATGTCAGATTCTTTTATGATTGTTTTTAATGATTCGACTATTTTTAGGAAGTTTTTCTGTTGAATTTTAAGGGCACGTTCTTACAATTTAAGTTGACCGATAGTCGATCAACAAAAGTTGAATATGACTGGAATTAGTTCTTATTCTCACTGTTCAACACAAAACATTTCATTTTCAACTCATTTCAATGTACTTCAGTTGAAAATGGCATCGAATGCTGTTGTGCGTGAAATTGTAAGTACAGTTTTGTTGAAAGAAGAACTTGAAACAATTCTCGGTAATGTGTTATAAAATTGGCAGACATCTCATAAGTTGAACGGTAAAGTTTGACTCAGTCTAACTTTTGTTGATAACTGAAATCGTTCAACTGAACTTGACTCGTGAAAATGAATCTTTAGTAACAAAAATTTACCTGCTTTGTACTTGCTGGGTACTCGTTCTTAAAACTACCTGTTCACCAATCAGTAACATATATTATTTGAGGTCCATAATTTATATAAATTGCATTGTACAATAGTGTAGAGATGCTACTGTAGTGAAACTCATATATATTTGAAATTGGGTGTATATTGTGAAAATTTATAATTATCACGAATAGTGTTTTTGGTTTTCACCAAGTAGCAGATCAGTGTTTCGAAGAAAAACATCAATGGCTTCCTTATGTTTGATAAGGATCTCATTTACAGTTTTCTCGGACAACATTGATATGTTCTTCATTTACTGTTTTTCACTTAATAATATCTAAAAATTTCATATTTCTTTTACATTAACAAAAAAAAATTACTAGAAACTTGCCTTAGTTGAAATGCTGATACCAAATATACATATAAACGCGTGCAATAACTACTAATATGATGCTATAGGGCAAAGCGCGGCTTTCGACATGATTTTTATAGACTCCTGCTGAGCCATTAATAAAAACTGTTTATTGTGGGTAATCCCCAAGAAATAGACATATACCATCATCGCTGACTTTTCTGCAGACCCTTCTAAAATCTACAAATGCTGGAAGCGACCTTGTTTTATACTATATATTGATTTCCTGAGACTGGTGGAATCAACAATTGAAACTTGTACCAAGAAAGGATTTGATTATTGGTTAATTCGAAATCTTTAACTGAGTATCTTTTTTTTTACATGTGGTGGATATGGCAAACACTTGATCAAAATCATAATGCTTTCAAGTAACACTATCTTCTTTTTTTTTCATATAAATTGTACATTTTGTCTAAGAAATTTTTTCAATTTTCTTGTCGACGTGAACTCTGTTTCAGATTTTTTCATTTCTATCAAGACATCCACAGCAACAATCTTATTTCCTGAACTAGTTTTTACAGGTCCTAGCTTGAATATTTGCCACATTCTTCTTGATTACCTATAAACTGTGTGATTAGGGCCTGATATTCACTTAAAACATAAACTCTTTCTGTCTGTGTTATACAGCCCAATTTTGTTCAGGTGTCCTCTACTAAGTGAACAGTGTACACTGTACAGTAGTTATTCTAAGCCCATCACCGATCTATTGAAGTATTCTTTTATTCTTTACAGAAATGTATACCTTAATATTTCGTTCAGGGTGTCAATTTGAAACGGTAGTCTTCTGCTAAGCAACTTGAGTGCATCCAAGAAATTTGCAATGAATTTATTTCCAAAGACTTCCTAGAAGTTGACTTCTGCAAAGAAAATGAAAATCTGCTCATCACAGTTGTCTCATATTCTTAGAGAGATGTTCACACCTAGATTTTTGCCTGTCATTAAAGTCCGTTATAGTGGTACAAACAAGATCATTTTCATTGACAGAAATTCCATCTCCTATCAGCTAAAACATTTAATGTTGTGAATTGTAAGAAATCAAATACATTTATGCAGGATATTGAACGTAATTGGCAAAATATCAGCTTGGAAGCCACTGTATTCTCGATGATAGTGGTCCAAATATGTTAAACAATCTCGAGAACTCCCATTGTCCTAACTCAAAATACCCGGTAATGTAATGATGTTTGGTAACTTTATTTTCAGTTACTTGAAGTTTTTTGGGATTTTTTCTTTGAAATTACTTTTTTTTTATCAAATCCAATTATCCCGATATGTGGTAGGGTTGGTCCCAATTTATTCAGATAATTGCAGTTCTACTGTTTATAAAATTTACCACCATTTCCTCTCTTAACCTCTATTCAAGGCATTCAATTGATCGAAGAATTAATAAAAACATTTATTAATGCATTACATTATTTGTGTTTATACAAATCAGAAAGAGCTTTCTTTATATTGAACATAGACGTTGAAAATTGAAAAATAAAACGATAATTTGAAAGATTAAAGATAGTTTATGAGATATTTTTGGTTCAAACTATTGATTACACTGGCAGAAAAGAAGCCACATCATCTGATAGAAATTTTCCAATGTTATAAACGCTTTTTTGACGAGGGATTATTTGTAGAAATCTTTTATTAAGGATACATCTTATAGGTTCTGGAATGTTTGTTGAAAAATACTGGATCATATTAGTTCTCATAATTTCTGGCTTTCATCAACCCATCATATTGTAAGGTTAGATTTTTTGTCGAGTATCATAAAAATTAGTAACGAATACAGTAACATATAAGTCAGATTCTAATGACTGGAATAGGGTATTTTAAGCCTTTAATAACATTTCACCTTCAACATTTGCCCAAATTTTTCAAAGGATAGGATGCCCTCCATTGTGTTTTTGCTAACTAGTCCACATAGGACTTCCAAGTTAGGGATGGATCAAGCGTTACTCCATAACGTTTCACATTTGACTTCACCTCTATGACTTAATTTCTGAGATAAAAACAATATATCAGTTTTGCAGTTATTTAAGAACCTGTTGCAGTTGAACCAGTCATCAACCTTAAATTAATTGTGCGTCTCTGATTTTCCCCTCTAATTTAATTATGGAGAAATTTGTTTAAATGTGTGAAGTTGAGCATCATTGTGGAGTTTGCTACCTTTTTTTATTCCTTTGTTTGAAAAATGTGTTTTGGAAGTAATAGAAAAAGGGAATATTCCTTTCTATCAAAATCGGAAATATCTTTCCAGGACACTATCATATCTCAAGGGAAATTTGCCAAAACCCATTGTCCATTTGATATGTTAAAAGAGAGTACGCTACAGATGAATTGATTTTTAGTTCGAAAAACTATGTGACCAAATGCAAATGAAAGCCTTGTTGCTTTGTGAATTGTTTTTTGTTAGTGAAAAGTTAGAACCGGAAGGCATTTTTATTTAGTAGCTATTCACCTTGAAAATTCTTATCTCAATTATTGCACTATGGTATCTCCTACTCATATTTCTTATATGTGAGTAGGTCGAATCGGTGCTAAATTAAAATGGATACATTGCATCGTTGGAAATGGTTCAGTTGATGACCATTTGCCTGGTTTCACTGCCCGACAATTACGTATGTGTAATGATATTTGAATAAAAAAATAACGAATATAAATATATATTTAATTTATTGTAATAATTGATTGCGTTTTCGTTGAGTCCGTAGGTTATTTATTATATTCATGTTTTTTTTTACAGATTATCAAAGTTGAAGAAGTCAAGGCAAGTGACACGAGAAGACCACAAGTTAAACAGTTCCACGATTCAAAGATTCGTTTCCCACTTCCAAAACGAATTCAACACAAATCTATGAACCGCTTCTCAGTTCGTAAACCAAGGACATACTTCTTGTAATAAGTTGTGGTTGAAGAATACATTCTTTATATATTGACATACATTTTGTTTTCATTACAACCAAAATTTATTAGTGCTTGAAAAAATTGGGCGGACACACCAGAACAAAAATGCTGTCTCTCGACATGCGTTTCGCTAACTTAGTTTGCATCAGGAAATGACAGTTTTAGTCATCTTCTGATGATGGTATGGAAAAAGTATTTTCATTAGATAACTTTGTCCATTAAACATTTGCAAGAGTTACCTGGTACACAATTTTTACATATATTCATTTCTATTTGCAACTTTTACTGGATATAATGTTCCAACAAAATATTTATTTTTTCAAAACAAAACCAAAATGAAACAAAATTCTTTTCAAGTCTTGAAGTACTAGCAGTCTTAAGGGTAAAAATATACTGGAGCATTGCAATTCATCCCATTGTAGTCATGCAATGGCCAAGAAACAACTATTCCTTTCTCGTCGCTTGACCATGTGCACTGCCCTGATGCATTTGCTATATTGGAACACTTTTTTCTACACTTTGTATAAGTTTAGAGGTGAAGAAACTCAACAAACAAATTTCCTGCACTATAATTTCACCCGGATAGTAAAGTAGCCTCATCAAAGGATGAGGTTTTATTACGTAACTGTATCACTTTAGATTTCGTGTCAGATCGTTCAACCACTGACTTCAATCTATGAATAAGCATTTCTGTTCGAAAATAGGGAAAAATATGTTTTCATTCATAAAAACATATTTTCTTGAATGCTAATTTAGTTAGCGAAATGTACAGGTTCCAATTTTACCAATCAAACTGATGAATTAGCCTACTTGATGTAAAACTGGAAAAAATCAAGTGATGAAATTTTTTGTAGACGATGATCGAAAAAGACGCCCCAAAAAAAGAAAGTTGAAACACTAATTAAAGTAGTCAGCAGTAAAATGAGTCACAGGTAGTGTCCCTGTCGTGAGATGGAAACATTACATCTAGATCGTGAGATAGAATTACTTTTTGATTACATATTTTTTCTAGTTGTAGTTTTTTGCTGCGAACTGGTTCATTTTGGGAAAAAAACCCAAGAGACATATTTTGTTTAGATGAAACAGGCTATCGGAAATAAAATTTTGAATGGTAAACAAATAAGACAAAAAGTTACTTTGGGAATAAATTAGGGGTTGCGTTTTCCACCCCTTACAACTATGGGGTAAACCAAATAAATTACTGGCTAAGTGCCTTTTTGGTACTATAAAACGTCAGGATTCAATATTGTAACTTTTTTAGTGCTTGTAAAAAAAATTGTTATACAAATTTTATGTATCCCCTTTAAGAGGCTGTATCTTAACGAGGGATGCTACAATGAAAATTATTTATATGAAAGATCCTATCTTTTTTTCGATGAGGAATCATCTTATTTAGTTACACCCTGTATATAGAAGAAAGACAAATCTCCAACCTTTCTTCGATGTTCCAGACTATCAAGGTTCAAATGATGTTCGCGTCTCCAATCAGGCGGATGGTTCTATTCTGGATGAAATCTAACAGTTTCAGGGAAAGTTTTTGGCTTTCTACTACTCCATCTTGATACAAAAAAAAAAGAATGAGGGAATCTTCCAAAAAAAAAGGATTAAATCAGGTGAATGAATGTCATTTCGTTGACATAAGCAGATCAATCGTATTTCATGAAGTGTGTATATTTTATATAATGTTATCCAATTTGGTACTGAAGAACCTTAGGGCAAGTGTCTTAAGGCGAAACATAGGTGTATACCAGTGAGGATGGCAGTGTTCTATGTAAGTGCAATTTGTTACCATTCATTTAAAGTAGAACTCGTGTGAATGATATCTGATTTTTATCCCACAACGAATGTTTGAAATAAATACATACTGAGTAGAGAAAAGTATCCTCTGTATAATTCATGGTTCATATAGTATTTGTTTCGAAAGAATTTTTGTCTTTCCTATAATTCAATGTTTATATGAAAGTAGCTGTTTCAGGAAGACTTTCTTTCAGTTTGTGTCTGAAAGTTACTTCTTTGTATGATCTACACATCCATGTATAGAGTTACTTCCTTCCTTTCTTTGGAAGATTCCTTCATCCTTCTTTTTTTGCATCAAGATGGAGTAGTAGAAAGCCAAAAACTTTCTTACCCAGTGTTCAAAGCTTTTGAGAAGCAACCAACATAATTAAACCAAGACATATTGGTGTCCATTTTAATCCCCAACAAATTTATCGAAGCAGAAAATGGAATTGTCTTACTTGACATTATTATGTCCGGTTCGGAGACATTTATCTTTTTGGAGAAAAACGATGCCTGGGTTTTTGTGGCATTTAATTCGAAATTACTTCTAGATACTCATTAACATATGCAACCTCCTGCTGCCGATGAAGATATGTGCTGTCGTCAGCAAAGCCAATACATTGGATTCTTTGTTTTTTCCAATTAGTCGTTGTTATACAATAGAAAAAGGGTTGGAGACAATATGGGTTCGTGGAACACCAGCGTTGATGGTAAAAGTATTCGAGAGATATCCAGCGAGGCCACTTGCAAGAAACGTTCTTTCAGGTCACTTAAAAGCCATATACAAAAATGATCCGACAAGCCATAGCTTCGAAGTTTGACCAGCAAACTCTAATGTCATACACGGTCAAAGACCTTAGAAATATCAAGCGCATCTTATCTTGACTCTCTGTTTCTCTATTGCGTTACCTATTCCAAATATGGCTGACATACATACAAAGCAACTGGTCCATAGTGTTTTGGGAGATTTTTCTTACCCTTTTTAGGAAAAGGCGGAACGCGAGCAATATCTCAACATGAAGGAAAAATCCCTTCCTTGTAAGACGGGTAGAAAAGTCTGCGAATTACTGGTACGAGTTCATTTGCACATTTTTTAAGTTCGATGGCGGGTACTTCATCAGGACCAGACGCCTTGTTGATATTGAGCTGTTTCGAAATTCGCCTGACTAGACGTCCAAAAGTAATTTCGGGTATTGTGGATTCTACTGTGGGAAATCGACTGTGGAGTGGGATGTAAATTGTTCAGCTAGTAGATTTGCTTTTTCTATGGCTGTTGTTGCACTTGAACCATCCGCTTGTGTTAGTGGTGGAATTATGGATTTTGTAAAGTTTTGATCAACAGCTTTAGCTACCGACCAGAAGAATCTAGACCCGTTAGGATTGGCAATCAGTTTATTCCTAATTTTATGATTGTGAACTTCTTTGTTTTCATTTATCCTAAGTTTGCAGCTGATTGCGAGCATTAACAAACCAAGTTCGGTTTTCGGTACTGGGATTTTTCAGCCACTGCCGGTAGGCGAGTTTTGGAGGCGACAGCTTGCTCCAGAGCACTGCATAGACATTTCTTTACTTCACACAATTGGAAGGTCTCATTATTCCTTGTGAGGAACCCTTTAACTTGACCACAAATCAACTCTGTTGAATTCAATTCACAGTGATAAGGCGGCAACCAAAGAACCAACTTTTCTTTAGTCTTTGCCATCTCATCGGTGACATACCTGACGAATTTTGATTTATAACGTTTAGCCAAGTTGAGAAGTTCCGCTTTTAACATATCATTGATTCGAAAGTTATAGCTTTCGTTTGTAACCACTTAGTAATATCTGATTTCCTTGAACACGATGTCAGCAGCTTAATTCTCGACTCGTCTACTGTGCATTATCCATTACTACTACGGATCCCTGCGGAAGTTTCACAAGTATATTTATAAACGACTCTTCGAATACTGTGGCATCCATTTCTTGATGATAATCTCTATTTTTCTACGATTCAAACAGCGTCAATCCATCTTTCACTAATTCCTCATTGCTGCCTAAGTGAATGATGATCAGAAGACGACGACTTTTTCCAACTGGAATTTTCAAACCAGTGTACCAACCTTCCATGAAGGCTGGTCCTCCACTTTTGATGTTCTGGTCTTGTCAAACTTTCAAGACGGTATGACCCATATTTCATCCAAATAAAAAATAAGATTTACCCAGTGCTCCGACTTTCTTTATTTCTCTTGAATAGTTTCTTCTACAATCTTCGATTTTTCTGTTAAAACTTTCTGATAAAACTTTATTTAATGTAGGTATTTCGTTTTTTATGTAAATAGAGTGTACTGTTCTCCTAACAGAATTGTTGACTTCTTCGTCGATAACATCAGACACGTTTTACTAGTGGATAATTTTGGTTCCAAAAGCTGTTGTTTTCCTTGAATTCCTTAAGAATTCTAAAAATAGTCGATCTATTGACTCTGGTCATACTCGCGCATTTTTGCACTACTTCCTCCTTGCTTTTAATTTCGGGTGGATATTGTATTCTTAAAGAATTATAAACATTCATAACAATTGTTTTTTCATTTATATTCAAAGCTGAAAGATTCGAAAGCTTCACTGTTCCCAAACAACTAGCTTTCATGATGTACAGCTTTTAATTCAACGCGCTCTCGAAGTAAACTGAAGAATATCACGACTAACCCCTATCATGGCCTTTGAATCCCAACAAAAAAAGCCAAGTCGGTCCTATTGATGGGGGCAGTGTGTTTGTTGACGGTATAATTCAAAGGAATATCTATTTATACCGCCTTCAGAAAAGCAATGTTTTTTCAATCCCCTTCATCTATATTGGTACTTATTTGTTGGAGAATGTTTTAGTTACTACTGGACATATTTTCACATCTGTCGTAGTTGATTTGTTATTTTGTTTGTTATGAATGATATTTTTCAAGAATACATCTTGTATTTCCATTTATTCAATTCGATGAGAGTGAATAATTTGAATGCAGTACACCTATGACATTAACATATATAGATATACTGCTGTAATTTCTCTCATTTCTGGAAAAACTATAGAGACAGGTTAGCCAAGAATATTGTGCACCGATTAGTGCTGAATAAAAATTTAAAATATTTATAAATTAAGATGATAAATATTATTAATTAAGAATTATCTACCTCATTTATCAATTGAAGTGTTGCATGTTATCAACTAACAACTTTGTAATTTTTTGTAATTAATCTTCATCCCCAAAACATTTTCAAATTAGTCTACAAAAAACTACTTTCAATTTATTACAAACTTGAATAAAAACATTTTATAAAATCAAAAATTCACTATTTTGTATTGATTTGTGCTTAATATAATCAACTCAACGAAAATTTTTATCAACCGTTTTAAAATTTTGACCCTGAGTTCAAAACCCAATCCCGTGGATTTTAATACCATCTATCACGTTTCCGCCTTTATTCGTAAATAATTTCACTGTATTGAATAGTTTTCAACAATATAACATAACGTAAACGATAGTCACAGCAAAGCGTGGCCGGTCTGCTAGTATAAGATAATACCAATGTTTTCCTTATCGTCGATGTTTGAATTACAATATCTAGATGTCGCAAACTCCGTGTTTCCCCCGAATAGTTTTCAGTCAATTCAAAATCCAAATCAGACTTTTGACAAGTTAGTAAACTCAACGATATATCATGCGCATTTACCAAATGACTGCGCATTGAACATCTCTAAATTTAAAAACTTGCAAATTTTTTATAAAAGTTGAGTGGGAATACCACATCAGCGGATTATTTTCAAATCACTTGTTGCAACGTTTGCATAAGCACGATATTCCGAGCAAAAAATCCAGTCTTTCTCTGTTATGAAAATTAAATGTCAATACTGATATTATTTAACAAATATATTATACGCATTTTGATGACTGGAAACTACCTCACAAGGATAAACTAATTGTTATCTGTCTTTTTCGCTTTTGCAGTAAGAATTTCACTGCTCATTCAAAGGCACCTTTACGTCAAACGTCAAACTGTTTTACATTTTGACCACTAACCTAAAATATACTGTTTACAGTGTTTACTTTTAGTTGTCAGTTTTGTAGGATAGTTGGTAGTGGGTAGTGACAAGAGTGGAAAGTGTATGGTCAAGTTGAACATTATGAATTAAATCCATAAAAATGTGAATAATTCTTGGTATCTCTTCCATCAGATACCCAGTGCCATGTATTTCTTATATAGATATTATATTCAGTGTCCAAAAAAATGACGGTTCCTGCGAAAATATCAATTTCAAGAGTTTACAATTTTGCGAACGCCTCTTTGTATAAGAAATACAAAAATTTCTTCTTTGTGTTACTCGTTATTTCTGTATTTATAGCTTTATCTGTTCCACTTACAAATTTTGCTACGGATGTATCCAAAAATTTCGAACGAATTGACTTGAATAACTTAAAAAATTTGCCCATTGTAAAATTGACCAACAATGCTAGTATTTTGATTCCCAGAAATGCTCTCTGTACCCATTGGGATTGCTTTAACATATATCGATGTGGTCATACAGGACACGACAGGATAGCAGTCTATGTTTATCCTCTCAAAAAATACGTGGATGAAGAAGGAACCCCAGTCACTGGACACTTATCTAAAGAATATTATTCAATACTGAAAGCTGTGATAAATTCAAAATATTATACAGCGAATCCAGCAGAAGCATGTATATTCATTCCATCTATCGATACTTTGAATCAAGACAGAATTTTGCTGAATTCGACATCAAGGGCTCTAAGTTCTCTTCCATTGTAAGTATTTAGTGACCTAAGAATTTAGTAACATATTTGACTGCGAAATGATGAATTGTTATCGCATTGCTCTGTTTACATATGACCAGTGTTGATTCACACCATTAATACCATCAACTTTTTGTCTTATGTATCAAGCTATGAAGTTCAAGTACGGATACTGAAACAACTATCATTCATTTGTACAGTGCCCATTGAAAAATAATTTGATTATATCATAAACAAGCTAGTTTTTTCAGCATCTTATATTTTTACAGCATTATTTTGTCATCATCCCAAAGATGATTGATCTTTATCCCCAAAACATTTTCAAATTAGTCTACAAAAAAGTACTTTCAACTCTTTGAAGCAGCCAGGACCATATTGATTTTAAAGTATTAGTCCTCTGACGCGTTACTTGATGAAAATTAATAACACTACCTATGATAATAGTTATAGAATTTTACAATAGATTTTATTTAAAATGTGTTTCTCTACATGGTGGCTTCATCAGTTACTGTTATATCAAACTACTCTACAATATCTAATATAACAGTAGGTAATGACAAAACTTATTAAATAAATGATCAAATATGCTAAAATAGGTAGAATTTGAATACAATTTTCTACAATACAATATTACTTCTAAGAACCATGTAAAATATTGGCATTTTATGTCAAAACTTCATTAGGTAGGTGTTTGATTTTGGCAGTTAGATACATTATTATCAAATAAGTTTTTGTCATTACCTACTCTTATACAGTGTCACCGATAAAGTCCACATCAAATGGGAAACTTTTTTATTTATCGTTTTATGTGAAATTTGATTTTGGCAGTAGATTTTGCTTAAGAAATGGCATTCAAATGGCTCTACAAAATAGGTCACGTGATTTCCTTAACTTGTCAAAATTGACATTTAAA
>WOGN01008119.1:423-10832 GCA_015342105.1 Leptinotarsa texana
TTTTGAAAGAACATCAACGTCACTATATATGTAACCCCAGTCTTTTTCCACCAGTAAATGTGTTAGTTCTATGGTCACTTATTATATAATCTTTTTCAGTATAAGGTGCCATGTTGTAGTCATTACTAAAAACTAGATCGATAACTGATCTGGAGTTCTTATATATCCTTGTATATTCCGTAATCAACTGTTTCAATCCGTTATTTTCAATTAAATCTTTTATTTTTTTTATCGATTGAATTTTTATCATACTGTATATTGAAATCTTCAGTAATGACTACAATATGACTAACATTAAGTTCAATAAATTCTTCTAACCAACTCGAAAAGTGTTGGATGAAAAACTACTATGAAAGTATACTTTCCACAGTAACTATAATTGCTCAACACGTTAAGATAGGTCCAAAGTGAGTGGGTCTATTCGATCCTCCACCGAAACCCTCAAGGGTTTATTGTGGCTCACACAGTGGCGAATTTACAAATTTTTAAGGTGAAGGCTGTACATTTTTTGCCGCCCTTGCATCTACAATTGTCTTGCACTACATTATTTTGACAATCCCAACAATTTCGTTGAAATTGTAGGTAAAATAATTTTGGGTATATTTTTGAACTAATTAAAGCTCATTTACGAGCGGAGTAATGTTTTCTACTCACACAATAATAGCAAAATGCAAAATGGGGATTTACTCGAGCGTTATAGGGACATATGAGGTTGCAAAGCTTAGATGATAAGAAGAAAAACACGTTATATAATATATACCTTTTGATCGGCGGGGGAAGTTGCTATAGATTATTAAATATGTAAAAAAACTGTTGCATGGACATACTCGAGCGTGTCAGATATTGATACCACCAATGTCCTACGTATTTTTAATAATGTTGGTATGTTAATCTGATCGTTTGCATGATGTAGGTGGTTGTACGTAAGGGTTGAAAATGAAAAAAAAATTATCGAGCTCGTCAGATTTTCTAAGGGGGGTGTTAAGTGCACCAAAAAAAGCTCTCATTCAATAATCTGACGATTTCGATCTGACGCAAACTCGCGGCCATTATATGTGCAAAAAAAAAGTCGTCATTTTGAAATACTCAAGCGCATCAGATTAAGATATATATCGTTCATCGGTATGCCCTAAACGTTCTGTCTCATAATCTGACGATTATCTAGAGGGATTCGCCTAATCTGACGACATTATTTTTTAAATCATTAAACTCAATTACAAAGCTCTGGAAATAGCATACAAATTAATAAGTGTACGTTTTATAAGTAGAATACTTGTATTTATAAAAAAATATTTTTAAAAAATACTCAAAAAAACAAAATTTTTTATAATCAATTGATTAATCAATCATCGTCTTCACCTTCATCACGAACGAGTCTGTGTGATCAGCTGTGATGGCGTCATGGCAACAGAATTGAGAGTGGGGACGAAGTGAGAGAGTAATGGATAGAGAAAAAGTGAAAGAGTCATAGAAACTCGGAGAGGGAAATTTAGATATCACACAGATGCATGCATTAAACTTTATCGACGAATTTTTGTTATTTCGGTTTGCAGAAATCGTCAGATTATATATTTTTCGTTATCC
Source organism: Leptinotarsa texana (assembly GCA_015342105.1). Lineage (NCBI taxonomy): Eukaryota > Metazoa > Arthropoda > Insecta > Coleoptera > Chrysomelidae > Leptinotarsa > Leptinotarsa texana. The sequence continues at coordinate 2,008 of WOGN01008119.1, forward strand.
TTGGATTATTTCTTTCAAAATAAAAAAATTAGCTACGCTCCAGAATGTCGAAATGACATTATTTTTTTTCAAATTTGGTGCCCTTCCGTTTCTTTACGTCACTCTCAAACTGTCAGATTACTGGAATATACACACTTTAGCATGTAATTAACTCACCCTACCTTAATCTGACTTGCTTGAGAATTTCTGATGATCAATTTTTTTTACTAATCTGATCCTTTATCCTTCATGGGCGGCCTTATATATGGGGCTCATATTTGGTGGAGGTATTTAACCGGGTTCAATATATCCTCCTGTATATTAATCTGTCGCGCTTTAGTAAATCTCGAAATCCCCGCTTGAACTCCCCTATTATAGGCTCATTTCGTTCGTTATTCATTTGTAGTTCTAATTTACCTTGTAGAGAGTTTTACCAAGAGTTGTCTATATTCGGGCGCTCAAATTAGTGGCAACTTATGACAGTTTTCTCCTAATTCATCAGAGCCTACTACCCGTGCTCCCTCCCGGGTTGAGTGCCTTGAGTTGAAATCTTCTCCACAAGGTTAATGTGTGCAGAACATCCCATCCCGTCCATCCACCCTCGTTCCTCCGGAGCAGTCCACAACTTACTGATGGGCACTTCACCAAGATTGACTTCTGACCTTCTTTGGTCGAAAGTCAGCATCTAGGTGCTTTCACTTTCTGATCTGTTGAATTGTTTTATCATGACTTTCCTAAATGAATTATTGCATGGGGTCCCCAAAAACTAACCGGAGTCGAATGTGTTTAGTCGCGAGCAAGTATTGAATCTGAAAATGAGATCATTTTGAAGTCTGGTTAAGAAGTTTTTGTACTTACCAAAGCCGCCTGACAGCGACTGTCGGAGGTAGTCTTTGGTTCTGCTTCGTTGGCCTCCTGTGTTTGTCCCTCTCTCGGAATCTGCGGTCATTCCTGTTTAGTGCGATATGTAGGTCGCTTAGCGCTGGATTGTCGTGCACTCGAATTCTGTCGAACGTGTCCTCTGCGTGTTTCCTCATGTATTCGTTCGTCTACGTAGTGTATGTTTAGGTCTAGATCGCGGAATATGTACCTATTCGGTACACGCGTTCATAAACGACTGGATCTGATTTCTGTATGTCGCTGCGCACTGGATCCAGGCAGTGCAGACATACCGGATTACCAGTAGTATTACGGCCTATTATTGGTAATAGGTTTTGTCAGACAGATCTCACCATTCCTATTGTCCTATTGTCTAGGTTGACCCCCAAGTATCTAGCTTCGTTGGTCCACGGAATCTCTTATCCGTTGAGGAAGACGTTTCCTTCCGGGTGTACCATCCTCCGGGTGAACAGTATTGCCTGACTCTTATCAGGGTTTATACTAATGTTCCACAGGTTGGCCATTTCTCTAATATATCTGCCTGTTGCTGCAAGTATCTGTTGACGTCCGCTTGGCTTGTTGATCTCGCCAGCAGAGCTGTATCGTCTGCTGCGAGAAGAGGTGTGGAGAAAGGGCTTCACCTTGTGGGACCACTGGGTCACCTTTCTCTCTCTCTCTCTCTTTCCCCTAGAGTGATATACGAAACGTAACTCTCTCTCTCTCCTTCTATCTTCAACAACTTGTACCTCCCTCTCAACTTCCGTTCGCCTCTCAGACTTTTCGTAACGCTCTCGTCATGAATTCACCCAAAGTCAACCGCGCGTAAAGAAGTTTTACTTCAATAAATGAAATCGTGCTTGTTAAAATTCCTGTGATGAAGCAGCTTGTTCGCAATTATTTGATGTCATCAAAAATACAGGTTCAGTTTCAGATAATTGACTAAATTGTTAAAAAATCAAATTTGGCATCATTCTCTACCTTATTGTACCATTTAGTATTCAGGAGTCCTCTCAAAATAGAATAACAATTCTACACATGTTGCTGACGTAGTTACGAAAGATGGTCACGTTCGAGTATTTGTTCATTCTGGTCTGTCAAGTGGGGTGGGCGAGAATTCGGCAGGCAAGAATCGATGTGGAACTCCTTATCCCGACCTTATTTATGTAGGGGTGTTTCTCCTGGAGAAGACGGGTCCATTTTCTACTTGAAATAGGTTTCAGAAGATGTCACATTTACAAATGCTTGGTTTGAATGTAGTTTGTCTCATGTGGAAAGTGTCTGGTTCGAAAAATGTCGTACTTTTTCTTGTTCTCTTTCCTGATAGATTGCTCAAGAAAAAACATTTTTTATATAAGTTCAATGAAACAGAGAAGGTAAACTTTTCAAATGTATTTTCAACTGAAAAAAGGTCTTTCTCTCAACTAAATTCGTGTTGTTGTGATGTAGGACAAATCATTAATCAACAAAAACGCGATTGTAAGAACACAGGAGAGATTCGATAAAGTTGACTGTTGTCAATCTCAGCACAATAATATAACACAGCAATATAATAGAAATTTTGGTCAGTCTTTTGCTTTTGCTAAGACAACGTAAGAGGAACATTGATATTATTGGACAATGATTTTATTGGACCCCACGGGACATATTTTGGTGTATCCTTTCCGAAGCTCTGGTCTATCAGATATATTCCTCACAGTCGTAGGGGGCTGTGACGAAACAATTTTTAGAGTTGTAGGGGGCTGTAGAGAATCAATCATTCCTCAGAGCCGTAGGGGAAGTTGTTAGAAACGCAAGTTTCTAAATGCAAAAAATGGATGTTCCATTGATATTATTGAATCGCCTGATTTCAATTTGATAAAAAAATTAATATCATTCAGAATATCGTACCAAATAACAATATTCCCATCTTTTGTTGTGGCACTTTTTCGATGTTTCGAAGAATCGATTTGTGAGGCTTATAGCGTTATCCTCAGGATACAGATGTTTACTATTCGCAGAGATTGTAATAAAACTACCAGTTTCATTGGAAACAGGATTTAATGCGACTGCTCTTCTATGAATAATTTGAATTTGTGGAAAATGAGTTAAACTCTGCAGCAATTTATCTGCCGCTTTGAACATTATCACGAAAGCAATCGAATTATTTCTTCTTAGATTATTGCATTCCAATTTATTTTCACTGATATTTTGAGAAACATAAAGTAGTTTCCTTGCTGAGTTTGTTCTATCTTATACAAGTGTTAAATTGTATTTTTCTCCATGGCACACTAATCATTTAAGAAAGAACTTGAAATGATTTCCTGTATAAACTAAACAAATTTGAAAATTTTTATATTAAATTTGGTTTATGGAGTAAAAAAAATATTCTAAATCGTTTCTTTTCGACATTCTCAACGCGATGTGAAATATCGAGAATCTACCTTGTTTCAAAACTAGTAAAGTAGTGATTGAAGGTTAGATTTCTATTGAATATTTGGACAAATAGGCAATATAGATTTTGAAAAATATATAGGCTATATATCTTTCAAAATTTCACATCTATATTTTTTCAAATATCGAAAATATGAAGGTTTCTTCATCTTCACTGTATAACTATAGTGTTTCCATCTTGTTTTTTGAAAACATCACCCAATCATTCATTCTCCATCTCGAATATTGATAAATGTTCTGACTGAATCGTCAGCTCAAATGAATAATGATAATTGAGGTTCGCACCACATTATGTCATCGTCTGCGTTATCGGGTAAGAAGAAAAAACTGGATCCTGTCGAATATCTAACTCAATTCTGTTCGCGAATGTGATTAATTACCAGTTCTCGTTTCGTGCCAGATCATTATGTAATTGTCCAGTGTTTTGGATCGAATATCCAGAAATGGAGAGGCCATTAATCGCACACATTGGGTTCGTTATGAGATGTTGGAAGTTCCTTATGATGAGCATTCTCTTTATTGAAAAAATGGAGGCTATTGAAAGACATCTTGTAACTACGTGAAAGAGGGATGTAACATTTTCAATAAAATCGTATATCATTGAAAAGGTGAGTTTTCATAAATTCGAATGATTCTATAAAAATAAATTCAAAGTTAATGTTAATATACATAATAATCACAGCATTTATCAGTATCCTCGTAATTTAATGAAAATCAGCCTTTCCCAACAAATGATGAATGCTTTTAATCCAATGATGGTCTTGATTATCTTGAGGGTTTGGCCCTTTTATGCTAATGATTTCTTGCCACTTGCTAAAAAATTTTATGGATTTTCTTGTCTTTCTTCCTTCGGAAGTTTCCCATAATTTTTTATATGAAGATGAGAAAGTTATTTCATTATTATGATAATTTTAATAATAATAATAATCTGAAACTGGGGGGTTTATCATAGCATGCCAGGATGGTATCTTCTACACCTTAGTCTACCGCAGTCGCGTTGGGTATAGAGGTTCCTGACACAATGAGCAGGGTCTGCCGAGAGGCGTCCGAGACCTCAATGCACTTACTATCAGCATATCCAGCATATGCGATCCCCACCCTCAGGCTCATACAAGCTAATACGCCTGATGTAGTCCTTATCGACCACTAGAGCAAGACGATATTTGTCGTGGAGTTTCCAGCTCCAGGCGAGACGAATATCGCCCAAACAGAGGAGGAAAAACGGATAAAATATACAGATTTTCTCTTCAAACTACGCAGACTCTATTCAGACCACTCTGCAAGATGGTTGTTCTTATTATATGAGTCATTGGTGAAATGATGTCCTCTCTACTCTCGGATTTCAAAATCATACCGGCTTGCCGCACTAAGGCAGAAATCTTAGCCGGACAGATGCAGAAGGCTGTCATTCTTGGCTCACTGCGATTGCTCAGGGCACATAATTCACTTACCCAACGTTGAGGGAAGTGGTCGTTGATTGTATGGCGAAAAACGTGTTGTTAGTTAGAATGAAAATTCCTAAAGTAACTATTGTACATGTGCTACGTTTTTGTAAACTGTTCAGTGAAAATCTCACTATAAATCGTCACTTGAAAACATATATATATTTTTCGCGCGACCAATTGCTCGCACCCTTATCTCGTCGGCGACCTTTTTTTGTCAACAATCTTCTGATATGCGCCCAGTTGCCAGCGGCAACCAATTGTTGGCGACCTTTTTTTCGTAGATACATCTTGTGCCATAGCAATGGAATAAAGTGAAAATATTTCACGATCGGTCGTTTATTTCGTTTCAGTGGTTAACTGTAAAGGTCATTTTTTCTGTTATATCTTTTTGGTTCATGGAGCAATCCAATTCTCGGTCTACGTGTTATTTCGCCCTCTCTTTCGGAACGTTAAACTGAAACTTTCTTTCGCGAGATTCAATAGCACCCTCTACACGGGACCGATTACGTTTCAACTGGATAGCATTACACTTTCCTTTCGCTCCGGAATTCGGCGTTCGATATGTATTTCCCGTAGGGCCGGGTTTACTGTTCGTAGGGAAATTACCGGGAAATTCTATTACGGGTCACCAGTTCAACCGTAATGTAGAGCGATAGGTTTTGCCCGCAGCCGGATACGTTTTTCCGTTATGGCAGGAATTTTCACCTTTATGTTACTGTGTATAATTTTATGACCTGATATTCGGTCATATGACCTACATCACTTAATCTGAATTTGACCTTCTTTAATTTTATATATTTATATTATCATCATTATGGAAAAGCTATTTTCAGAATATTTATAAACTTTCGTGGGTGAATGTGTCTTGTGGTCAGCAGATCCTATTATTGTCTGACTGCCAGTTTGTGCTGGTTCATTTAGCTTTAATTAAGCTGCACCATGAAGGGGCGAACTGGCTCTACACCTCTGGCAGCATTCGGGCAAGGTCCCACCAGAATTCAATTGCTGTAAGGTAATAGCCTAACTGAAACCAGATAAACCTGCCTGCAGCCCAAATAGCTACAGGGCAATCGCTCTACTGTCCGTACTCTATAAACTACTGGAAAGACTGGTCTACAATAGAATCTGGTCCACAATAGATCCTGGAGGCAATACCACTTGAGCAGGCGGGCTTTAGGCCAAAACGATGCTTTGCAAACCAGGTCTTGTCACTTAGCATCTATATCGTGAGCGGGATTCCAACGAGAATTTGAAACCTCAGCTGCATTCATATACCTCTCGGCAGCCTATGACTCCGTATGAAATGAGAAAATGCTCCGCAAGCACCTCAGAAAAATTCCCTACAAGCGAATGAACCAGCTGATTGAACATGCTTGGTGATCTGATGTTTCACGTTATAATGGGCACCGACATCATCTCACCGAAGAAACTCAACAACGGCATGCCACAAGGATCAGTACTCGTTCCATTCCTCTTCAGAATATATATATAGCGGATATGCCGAAAACAAGGTTAAATACGTTCGGTAACGCCAACGACTGGGTACTTGTAACAAGATGTAACTCAGTCAGACTATCTGAGGAAATCCTAACAGCAGACCTGGAGACAATGGATAATTAGAGACACCAGACGTGGAGACGTTGAAAACAAATATAAAACTCCTAAAAATATTAGCAAGGGCTCATTTCGAATTTTTAGGAGCTTCGTATCTATTTTTCACACTTTTCCATTTTCTTCTTATACTATATCAGTTCGTTATCTTGAAAGAGTTCACCAAAGTTTATGAAAATTTCAGAGGGCGCCACTCAACTTGAATTTGGGAAAAATATTTGACTGTTGTGAAATCAAATGTGAAAGGATGTTGTTGAATATATACTCAACAAAAAAACAGTTTCAATTGTCACACCAGATCAAAGCAGAAATACAAATATTGTGATACGAATGTATATTACTAAAAAAATTATAAAGGTAAAGAATGTAAATATTAAACAATGATACAGTCAGATTATGTGAGATTTTCACTAAACAGTTTTACAAAAGCGCAACACATGTTTCGCCATACAATAGTTTCTTCAGGCCAATATATACTCAAATATATATACATGTATTATATAGGGTAAGTGTGACTCATTTGTCCAGTTCTTATGAAACATAAAATTGTTCTGTTCTTTCTTCTCTCTCCTTTTCCGATTTTCTTATACAGTGGACATAAGAACCTTTTCCTCCTTGAGCAGCCTCTTCAAACATACTTTGAAACAGTGTTTCTCTCCATGAATGATTTCAACGTCAGACCACAAGATGTTATGTTGGTTGGTCAAAACATTCTCGTATTATATGGCGGAGTACTTTTTTGTACTCATCCTGGTTTCACTTGGACTTGCTGGCAGTCACCTGGTATCTAGTAAAAGCATTTCTTGATGTCTTTGTTCGCGTTTGGTAGCCTGGTTTCTGAGATACTGCTGTGGATGGTGTTTCCGGATCTGGAGCATCTTAGATTAGATCTTAGATCCTCTCCGACAGTCCTTTGATTTATGAAAGGATTAGCACTAGCGGCTTCTCTTTCTTGTGGGCTTTCGGTTGAGGTCTATTTTGTCAGCTCTTTCTACTGCTGGTGAAGTATATCATTGTCGAAACTTCCCTTTGGAAAACAGTGTAACATTCACATTCAAATAAACTTTCGATACCAATTTCATAATTATGATGGATTTTCCAGAATTTACCTGTTTTTATTTTCATATTGTTAGAATAAAGTTCCGAAAGTACTAAAATCGAGTTAAAATTCCACAATTGCGATTATACGTTCGAATATATAGATAAATTGAATTGTTTTTGCGATAGCTTCGAATAAAAAATTTATTAAGCACTCAATTGAGGGTTGACACGTGTTGAATAACTTATTCTTCAAAAAGTTCTTCAGTTTTGTGTAGTTTAAGTTTCATTTTGGATAACTTACTGGGTTATAACTGCTAACAGCAACATATGATACAGATGAATAAATAAATGTTGTTTTGCACTAATATGTTTGAAAAAATCTATTTTTCCGTTAATCAGCTGTCTCCCTCATACGAATGACAACTCTCAGAAGTTGAGAAACTTGTGCAAGCTAAGGACTAACGAGGTCTTACCTTTGAACGTGTGATTCCTGACACTAAAGTTTATGCATATTCAAAAATTACTGCAACATCATGCTTTCATTTGAAGGTTTATGAATAATTTCACATTTCCTGCTTTAATTTTCCTAGGATATCACATATTATGTTGCTCCATACATCTTTTTATAATAAAATGCTACGATATTCTATTTGATAAATAATATTTTTATGCAAATTTATACAAAAACAGGCGTAACTACCACTATAACAATATGAAAATCAAAGCTTACACTTCACCTCGTTAAACCGCACAAATTCGAAATCCCGGCGGGCAGCAACAAAATTTCTACGGCATTCATTGAGTAACGATGTCAAAGTTCGACAGGGGCCCAATTTTCCTGGCAATAGCCGCAGGAGTACTTTACGAAACAAGGAATGATTAATTCGTCGCCTCGTAACTGAATTGTGAAGTGGTTCAGAGGAAACACCTGCTGGAGATAATCGATTCTGGTAATGTGTTGAAATGACAGAATCGGCTCATCGTTGAACTCTTTTATTTGCACGTGATTAAAAAAGAGTAATTATCAATCAATCAATCAAACTCTTTGTTTCTGCAACATGTTGTATATTGATGTTACACGAATATGTGTATGTTGTATACAAGAGAATTATTGATGTATCGAAACATGAATAGAAAAAAAAAATAGGGAACCAAAACAAAATACAAAAGTTCTTCTATTGAAAACTTGATGTCTCCAATGAGTCAGGTATACATATTCGTTATAAGTAACCAAGATATAAGATATAAGTTCAGGTGGTTTGATAAGCCAAGGTATTCAGTATTGTTACTGACGACCCCATGCATTGGCTTATCTTTTTATTGCCGCAAGTGTGATTACCTCGTTCAGTGTGTACACGTGTTAGGAATCACATGTTAAAAGGTAAGACCTCGTTAGTCCTTAGCTCACACAAGTTTCTCAACTTCTGAGAGTTGTCGTTC
>WOGN01008122.1:0-11460 GCA_015342105.1 Leptinotarsa texana
AAATTGCGTTGTATGATGTGGTCCAAAACCAAGAGGTGTTGTGAAATTTAGTTATTGGAACAATTTGAAAGGTATATGGTGTTTCATTCCAACTGAAATTAAATGAAATAGCTATCAGTATAATGAGCTAAATTGAAGCCGAATAGTTAGTTTTGGAAATTTATGTTTACTACTCACAAACGACTGAGTTTTAAAGGTTTGAAGAGCTTTCGAAAATTGTTGGAATTTATTTTCATTTCATTGTTTACATATTTGATAATCGACGCCAGAAAATAATGTTAAAAACAACATTATTCAAGAGAATAATGAATTGAATTCGTTATTCATATTGTAACGAATTAGAGATTTAACTGTCTTAATCAAATTTATTTTTAACAATATTTCACTATCACAACTAATTTATATACAACACTTAGCAACCAACGCTTAATTTATCTTCACAGTTACATTTCCTTCCTTAAACTCACGATTCACTTTCTAAGTACAGACTGACTGACTAGAAGCGGCGCTTTTTTATATCAGCAACGATCGCTCCGGATCTCTCTAGGGATTTCGGGACTCATCTACACCTTTCGCGGTGTTTCGCGATGAGTCATGCGTTTGCTGACTGAGATATCGGTCAGGGCCGGCTTCAGATTCATTACAATATCTACATCAACAGAAATATATAGAATTTACACTGAAAAATTACGAAACTTGTTGAAATTCCGTTATTTTTCATTGAAGAAAGGTGACTTTGAAACAATTAAAATATTTGATATAGAATAGTTTGAAGTCTGAAAAGTTTGATTGAATTCGAAGAAATTAAACATTATTGACAGAAATTTCTCTATTTCTACTATGAATCGAAACAATTACGACTTGTAGGTCGTAATATATAACAAAAACTATAAACAATTAAAAACACAAAGTATTCTTCGAGATCATGAAAGGTCACTTACAATGAAGTATAATTCTACCAAGCTCGAAAACACTGTAAGTGAATTTCATTAATTCGCACTTCCATTGTCTGATATTATATAAAATGATTTGAAATCCCTAAAAGAACTAAAAAATAAGAATTAAAAAGGAATAGCTGAAAATAACAATTATATTAGGCAAAAAAAAATCTGAAATGGAATCATCGTGAAATAAAATACCAGTGGTTAGTATCCACAATCGTCTTCAGGTGATGAATGAACTGATTCCACCAAGAGATGACCATTTATGGGTCATTCGGGTACTTTCACTTATCTCCGCTTTCCTTTTTCCGCATCACCGTGAGAGATGACCGTTTGGCGGCAGTTTTCTACTTTTGGCTTGATTATTGGTAACGTATCTCTACGCTAGCATTGTTGGACAACCTGTATGCGGCTTCTTTGAATTTCCTCCTAAATCAATGTTCCTCTCTGTGTATGATCTCAGCTTAGGACCACTCGATGTTATGTTGATGGGTCCAAACCTGCTCTGCTATTCCTGATTTGCATGTTGAAATATACAGGTAGGTTCCTTGTATAGCGTCAATGAGTATCAAGGAAAGGAATCAGCGTCCAATGCATCCCAAAAAAGGCACTGTTAGGTTTGGATTTTGGACTTGCGGCATCATCGAACCATATTTATTTGACAAGAACATTGTCCAGGCCATCATTGTCAACTATCGGCCGATATTTTTCATAATTTTCATGAATGATCTATGTACAACCAGTATTGAGGAAGATCAGTTTATTACAAATAATGCTGATGACACAAACCTTTTATGCGGGGGTGATAATTTTCCTGATCTTATGCAGAATGCAAATAACAAAATTATGTATGAGACTAAATTCAGTCGTATTTGCCATGAGAACTCTAAATAGATTTCTGAATTTCAGTTCAATGAGAATTATGTCTCATGCAAACTTTAGCAGCTGCTAAATATCATCATATTTTGGGGAAGCAGTTCTGATACTGAAAAAAGTGTTTATCATTCAGAAGAGAACGTTGAGAATAATCTTAAATATGCCATACAGAGAATCATGCAGAAGTATTTTCCGATCAAACAATATATTGGCCATTTATGCAATTTATATTTATGAATGTTTAATGTTCTTTTTTGAAAATAAATCTTTGTTTATTATAAATTACATTACTCACAAATATGAAACTAGGACTAGAAATATCAACTACCCTGTTCACAGACTCATGGTAACTGAAAATAACCCACAATACATGTGCATTAGATTGTTCAACGAATTACCAGATAGAATAAAATCATTGGTGAGCATCAATAAATTCAAAAGAGAAATAAAAAAGGTACTCATACATTTGGAACCTTAGGATATTCCGGAGTATTTTGATCATAATTTTTAAAATTATCTTTATTTATTCGTCTTATATTTCTATTTACGCAAGATTATTGTGTCTTGTAACCCCCAGTGACGTCATTTCATATTCAAAAACTGGGTCTACCAACATTCATAACCTACACTTAAATAACTCTTGGTTCTCACCAGAATAATTTCAAAAGACTTCATAAGCAATGAATTAAAAAAAATATGTAATAACAGAAAAATCATGACATCAAATACCGAGCCTTTGTAGAACATTATATAAATGCGAAACAAAGGGCACCATTCAAAAAGAAATGAAATGAAACATGGCTGAAAGCAAGACATGCCTGAGGAACCAATTGGAACATTTTTGTGTATCAAATCACATCCATTATGACCCTTTCATTGTTGAAAGGAAAGCTTTTGAATATGCTACAACGTAGAGAAAATTAAATGTCTGAACGTCTATTAATAATTTATATTGAAATTCGTAGGGAAGTGGTAGCGCCATTCATTTCTTTTATTAACAGAAATAATACGCTTGTCTGACAAAGGAAAATGGAATCTATCAAGAATTCAAACACATTCGTGCATGACTCATAACGAGCCTCATAATAATTGGCATGAAGTTATTGTTTCAAATAATTACTTTGAAATAATTGATGAAGTTCTGATGCTAATATATGACTAGCACTATATAGTTTTCACATACTATTTCTGAAATGAGTTCTTGTCATTCAGTCATACTTGTAAAATACCTATAAAAAGTATTGAAATGGTGGTAAGTCATTCTTCAATATCCGATTATGAAGAAGACTAAACAGGCAATGGAAGACTGAAAAATGTGCAGAAAAAATGTGTAGAAAAATATTGATTTCTTTAATTGAAATTCATATACCATTTCATGAACAGACTTCCTCTCCATCTACGAATGATGGTCTAACATGTCTCGGTACTGCTAAGCACAAGCACTACGGGAAAATCCTAAAGGCGCTCTAAGAGCAGTGTCTGTGATTCACATCGGATTTGAATCGCTGAAGATTAGATCCATATGGATTCTCAGGAAGTTTATTCCAAATGAAAGAGTTTTTGAACAGTGAACCAATGTTTTGACCCACGATTGGGTCAAAACATGCACACAAGAATTACAATAACTCTTGTGAAAAGATAGGATGAGCAAAATAACTAGATACTGTAGACAAGACAATATTTAATTCTAACTGTACTCTTACCAGGTTTGAAACGTAATGAAATGAATTTTACAAAAATGCAATGTTTCACATCGTTAGGGAGGGATAAACAAAGAAATAAAGGTTTGGATTAACATAGGTAGAAGAGCGGGTAATTCCCAAGATAAGGGATACAAGGATTAATTAAGGAATTACAAATATACGGGTTACTTGAGAAAAGATATTTGGGAATATTGAATTTTATGAGCATAAGTGGATTATAAAGACCCATAAATTTAAAACCAACTGAGAACCTCAGACTATGAATAATGAAAAATGTAATAACTCAAACAAGATTTTGCTGAGTGTAATAAGTTGAACCTCAAAACGATGAGCAGCCACAGCTCGTCGCGTAATTCTAATATGTACCGCTCTTGGTGGAATCAAATGTGCCAAGTCCCTTGAACACTTCCCATGGAAGTATCTATAGTAGAGAGACAAATCTTCAACCTTTCTTCGATGTTCTAGACTATCAAGGTGGCAAGTGATGTCTCCAATCAAGCGGATGGCGCTTCTTTGGATGGAATCCAGTAGCTTCAGGGTATGCTAAGGGGCGAAGCTCCATACATGAGAATATTACTCCAAAGAAATACTGATCTGAACTTTATAAAGTCACACAAGTTGCTGAGGTGTGAAGAGTTTTCTGGTTCGGAACAGTGTTCCAAGCTTTTGCGAAGCAGCTTTTGCAATTCCAGCAACATGCTTGTGCCAAGACATATTGGTGTCCATTTTAACCCTCAAGAAACTTATCGAAGCAGAAAGTGGAATTGTATGATCTCACATTATTATATTCGGTTCGGAGACACTTATCTTTTTGGAGAAACCTATGTTATCCAATAGACAATATAGATCCCTGAGGATCACCAGCGTTGATGGTGAAAGTATTCGAGAGATATCCGTCCCCCCCACTGGCAGAGAACGTTCTTTCAAAAAGCTGAAGTTTCTGGATTACCAGGACCGTTGCGTCATCCGTCATCTTGAATTCAATGATTGATTATGGTTTATTGAATAACCGGTTCATTCTTAATTTTGAACGAACGAAATATTTATTATAAAAGTTGGATTAAAATTAAATTTACTACAATTTTGTTTCCCATAAAATTTTTCCTCGATCGATATTTTTTAATTTATACCCGAAAAGAGGGGGTGAACTTTATTTTATCGAATAACTTGTTTATTTTCAATTTCACGAGTAACATTGCTATGAACAAAGTTGTTTAAAATCAAATTTCCTAGTATTGTGGTTACCATCAATTTTTCGTAGGATCACTGTTTTTCGATTTATACCTGCGAAAAACAGGGGGTAAAATTTTATCATTGAACTATTACGTTCATTTTCAATTCTACGAGAATAATTGTAATGAACAAAGTTGTGGAAAAGTACATTTTCTATAATTTTGCTCCCCATCATTTCTTTTATCGAAATTTTTCTAGTTATACCCGAGAAAATGAGGGGGAAAAAGCCATCATTGTATTATCGCGTTTATTTTCAATTTTACGATTAAAATTGTAATCAACAAAGTTGTATAAAATTCAATTTCCCACAACTTTGGTCTCGATCAATTTTTTCACGATCAATATTTTTCAAATTATACTACAGAAAATTTTATTTTCAATTTAAAGAGAAAAATTATGGTAAACAAAGTTGTATAAAATTCAATTTCTAATAACAGGTATCTTGAAGGAATATGATTATAATTTAGTTGATATAATATACTTTATAGAATAAAACATTTTGTAGACAGTTGAATGACGTTGTTTTAGCTGTAAAATCAAAGACACAAAAATGTTTTCAAAATCAATAAAACTTCACTTTCAACGAGTTTGTGTCTGTAAATTATATGGTAGAAGCTCAATGGGAAAATGTCATTGTTGAGTATCTTGTTTGTAACAAAAGTAAGATTTTGACAACCAAGTTGTACATGATGGTTCGTTTATATTGAAGTTTATAAAATTCAATAATAAGCTGTCAAATACTCATTTTGTAAAGACAGTTCAATCTAAATTCAAAATCTACCTATTTGATAGGCAAGGCAGCAAGTCCTAACAATTCAGAATAATTATTTCAATCCCTTTTTTTGAAGTGATGCCTCTTAATATCCTGGAAATTATTGAACATATCCCTTAATATCGTTTCCATTTTCGGTTTATAAGCATTATCAAACTCGATGGCTCTTTAGAAATAATGCTGCATATAAATTCTTTACGCTTCATTAACTAGCGATGCCTCTCCGAACCATCTTATAATTTCCATTTTTTTTTGTAAATCCATGTGTATAATGAACACATTGTAGCAGGAAACATCCACGTCAACTTGAAAAATCCAAGATGTTAGGGTGATCTATTTCAGGGACTCCAAGTGCGTTTGTAAGAGCATCTGCTTCGTGAAGGAAATCCGGAAACCATTACAATGTGTCTTTTGGCTTCCGTAAGGAGTTAAGAGATATATAATGTCGCAAGGGGGAAATTCCTTTCGAGAGGGCGAAAATCTAATCAGTTTGAATAGTGACAGTTAGTACAGTGACTAAGTCGTGTGGAATCGGGACTTTAAAGAACTAAGGGGAAATTTAGGAAGGAAAACAAAATACAGAATAGTTAATGTACAAATGAAAAGAAACGGTCCAAATCTAATCAGATCACTTTATTTCGTTAACACAACATACAGTTGTATAAGAAACAGTCATGGTTACAACCGCATGGTAGTAGAGTCGGGATTTAAATGAATAAATGTACAAAAAAAAAATAACAGTACATTAAAGATTATAACACAACACTACGAAAAACATGTTTACATAATAAATATGCATAAATACAGATACATAAAAATATAGGTTCACATTAAATAAAAGTCCAAATAAAAAGCTTCAAAAATCTGTCTGTTTAAAATCTGTTTTCTCGTCATTCAGCTGTCGCCCCCATACGAACGACTTTGACTTTTTTTTTGAAGTACATTCATGTTTTAAGCTTTTGACAGAAGAAGGTAAGTTGCGCCGATTCGAGCTGGAGCTTTATAGGAAATATTGCGTTGAGAGAGTGGTAATTGTTTGTTGTATTTGTGAAAACCTTTATTTATAAAAAACAAATCCTCATTTTTGAAGACATAAATACAGACTTCAAATACGTAGAGGCCCGTACAGGTCAGAATTTCAAGTCTTTTGAAGATTTCTCATCAAGAATAGTGTTTTTCCACACCAGCAATATACCTAATATTTTTTTCTGAGATACGAGGACGTTATTCGACAGTGTAAAGTATAACTTTATTGGTTGTTGCTGTGTCAAAACAACATTTCTGAACATATAACGGAGAGATGAAAGTTTGGAAATCAGGAGCTTGCAATGTTTTTCCAATCTATATGTGAGTCAACGAATAGTCCTAAGAATTCACAGCTGTTATTTATAGACAGAGGTGTGTTATTTAAAATTATATCTACATTTTCCAATTCCCTCTGATGACCATGGAATTTTACAAGGTTAGTTTTGTTTGAATTATTTTTGTTGGAAATCAGTAGAGAAGTATCGTCCGCATAAATAGTCATCTCAATATCCGGAAAGGAACTTGCGATTTCATTTATGTACAAAATAAAAAGAACTGGGTCCAAAATAGATCCTTGTGGAACACCTATATTAATATCGGTATTGGCAGATGTAACATTACGAATTATATTATCTTGATGATGTTTCAGACTCACACACTGAGAACGACACCTAATTAATGATTCTAACCATTCCAAACAAACATCTCTAATGCAATAGTAAGACAACTTTGATGAAAGAATATCGTGGTCCACACAGTCGAAAGCTCGACTCAGGTTACAGAAAATGCTCATTGAGACCTGTCCTTGTTCTATATGGTTTATGAGATTGTCATAGAATTCATAGATTGCGCTAATTGTTGATTTACCAGGTCGAAAACCATGATGTCTATTTGTCGAAATATTATGCTCATTGATAAAATTCTTCAGCCTGTCCAAAAATCCATATTCGAAAACTTTCGAGAAACTACTGCAAATCGTCATAGGTCTATAATTTTTCAAGTAATCGGGATAGTGTTTTTTATAAATAGGAATGCCTTTTCCTTTCTTGAGGGTTGTGGGAAATTTTCCTGTTTCGAATGAAAGATTCAATAAAAATGTCAAAGGTCCTATAATAACATTCATAATCTTTTTTAAAACGAAAGTGGGTAGTTCATCTGGACCTGCAGATGCTTTATTTTTCAGCCAATCACTGAGCAGATTAACTATTTCATTAGGTGAAAACGGTCTAAGAAATGAAGAAGGTAGGTATAAGAATTTCTTGTGTATTGTTTACTGCAGTATTTGATTGGGTGGGTGATCTTTTCTTTGAGTTTTACCGGGACATTTTCAAAAATATTATAAAACAGATCTCATACAATAACTGGGTTTTCCACTTTTATATCATTGTGGAACACATTGATATTTTTGTGTCCTGTTTCGTTTTTTTTGTTCATTTCGGATATTACTTTCCAGACAGTTTTACCCGAATCATTAGGGTTGAGAATATTATTTTGATAGTATTGTTTCTTTTTAGACTCAAAAAGCCGAGAGTGTCGTTTTTGTGATTCTCTGGAAAAATCAGCCAGTACCGGGTATTTGTTTTTTAGTGAATGAAGATCCTTTAACTAGATATTTTGACATCCACCAATTTTTTAACGTTAGGTCTACTACACACCCGTCGTAATGGAAAACTAATGTCAAAATAATAGAAAAATATTCAAATGAAAATATCATATGCATGGTCAATATCATCAATTTGATAAAGTTCACTCCAGTTTTCATTTTGGAGTGCAGTTTCGAAATTGTGAGATTCATCATTATATATTCTTGTGTGGAACGAGAAAAAAGTGTCTCGCGTGTAGGTATAGTCAAAATCAAAAGTGAACATAATGAAATATCCTAAAATATATCAATTTTTACACACAACATTTTAGTATTTCACATGATAATATTATTTTACGAATATTCACAACTTTTATGAGGAAAACTATTTTCTCATAAAAACTCTTCTACTATTCTTTGAAAATGAGTAATATTTAAAAATTATATTAATAGTTTAGATTTAGAACAATATATTATTCAATATCAATTACCTCTATGATTGCATTCAGAAATCTTATATTCATTTTCACAACACCAGAAACAGAATCGACATTTAAGAACACCAAAAGCTGTTTAATGAGAAACAAAAATATTTTATTGGATATGCGAAATAATCAATCATTTGTGGAAAAAGTGGGACAAAAAGTATATAGAACTTTAGCCAAACACAAAAATTTTCTAACATAAACAGAACATATTCGACTCAATTCCCACACAGTAAAAAGTATTTCTTTCAATGAAGATCATAGGTTGCTTTGAAATTTTTATCTCTATTGTAGAAAATATTACTTCATGCCAACAGCGCCATGTTCCACAAGAGAATCATTCGTTTGAATATATTATTGCAAAGACGAACTATTTTGAATCAAGAAAATGTAATATCATCTATTTGAAGAGAAAAATAAACTATTTCAAAAGGAGAGCAATATCAACTTGATCTGTACACATATTGTTTGTTTGAATTAAAAACTATATCGCTTCAAATATCTCAATTCTATTATAACGAGGGGTTTGTGTAATAGGGAAATAGTGATCTGATGGAATCATTTATGAACCGGACGAGAGTTGGATCGTTTGTTTTTCAAGGTTTTCAGGCAACCCAATGGAGAGGAGATTGGCTCTTTAGATATTTTTTCCAACAATTAGATTCGCTATGTATCGTACATATGCATCTCATGCATCTGTTGTTTCAACAGCTAATATCAATATTAGATCGTTCGAGAGATCAGCGCATATTTCACTTAGTATTTCTTTGTAGATAGTTGACACGTAGTTTTTTCAAACTGTGAATTCTACAGGAATTATCTGATTGGTGCAATATTCCTTGAGAAATTTTCGACATGCTTCGTTATTCAATTGGTGAAATTGGTGTATATTTCAAGCAACAAATAACTCACATGAGTTTTTGTTAAATTCTATTTTATTTGAATTTGAAAAGTTAATTAACTGCGGCTATGTATTATATATGGCGAACAAAAATAAATAAAGTAAAATCATGAGGAAGTAACTTATTTTTACTAAATGAGACATTCAAATCGCGGACTTGTCGACCGCTAATACGACACGCCTGTCAGTCTTTCTCACATAATTTTGAGAATTCTATATTTTTTTCATACAACAGTTTCGACGCTTGTATCGAATTGTAATTTCAAAGTGTATATTGTGTTCATTTCTCTTTATTTGAAATTGAAAACCTTCACGTTATTAGTATTTATTTGCGATGGGTAAATTTGCAACTTAGGTAACTCTCAATAAAAAGTCTATAATTCTATTGTTAAGCTTCTGTACACCGTCTATTTTTTATTTATTCATGACTATATTATTTAGGTTCAAATATCGAGATTTATAAAGTTAACGTGATGTTTCTCTGCATCACTATCGTTTTAAAATTATGGCAACTATTATCTAAAATCCTTATTAATTTCTCTCTTTGCCGAATTTCGACCTAAGCACCTTTTTCCTAAAATGTTCGGGTAGTACGTGACTTAACAATAATTCCTGCCCATCCTGATGAATTACCCTCTCTCAAAAATTCATTTTGAATTGATTTTGTGTTAGGACCAAGTGAAAATAAAATTCAGTCTGCATCAGAGAGTACTTGTAACAAAACATACCGGCTTACCACGTATCATAAAATTCAGTTCATCGTTTGCAAGTACCATAGAAACATATTCTTGCAAGACATACCGTCTTACTAGATACCGTTGACAATACCAATCTCTTTTAAGTTTTTCACCACACATTTTTTTTGTTTTCATACATTAAGGCTTATAATATACTAGTCAAAAGTATTGATGAAATCTAATTACTTTCTTTTAAATTGTAAAATTGGGATTGAATCAATACTTAAAAAACAACGCTTAACACGTGCGCGCTAGCATTATCAACCAATGACCACTTGCCTCACTGTGGGGTAAGTGATCATTGAATCTGAGAATCATGTTTCCTGAGCAAGCGTAGTGAGCCAAGAATGACAGCCTTCTGCATCTGTCCGACTAAGATTTCTGCCAAGTGATCGATATTTTATCCATTTTTCCTCGTCTTCTCGGGCGACATTCGTCTCGCCAGGAGCTGAAAACTCCACGACAAATATCGTCTTGCTCTGGTTGTCGAGAAGGATTACACCAAGCTTATTAGCTTGTACGAGCCAGAGGGTGGGGAACAAATAGTTTCAATAAATTCGGCACTTCTCGTTCTCCACAATTGATTCAATACCAATACAATACCATCTGTAGATGGTAATAAATCACTCTTAGGGTCGATGTCGATGGATATAGGCCGATACTGCATATGCTGTATATACTGATAGCCAGTGCATTAGAATATCGGACGCCTCGCGACAGGCCCTGCACCTTGTGTCAGGAACCTCTACACACATCGGTAGACTAAGGTGATGAAGACACATCCCTGGGGTGTGGACCATCGGGGGTAGTCCGTACCTGACTTTTTAGCAAAATAACGGACTCCTGCATCAAAGTGCATCAAAGCAATCCATTCGTTCAATCAATCATCAAAATTCGGTTAATTTTGAGAAGAAAAACATTTTTCATTTTGTGTCTTTGAGGGCTCGTAACTTGGCAACGAAAGATTTTAGGAACAAAATTTATATGAAGTACTGGTAATATTCTAATTCTGATTTCTTTATTTCCTTCAATATGAAGCACATTTACATTTCGTATAGAAATTGTCAAAGCACATACACATATTCAACACAAAAAAATAAATAAATGAATACGAGGTGAAACAAATACAAATATTCAGATAAAATATGAGTAATCATGAGGCAAAAAGATTAAAATATTCATTCAGTGTATAAAAACAATGGTC
>WOGN01008123.1:0-11459 GCA_015342105.1 Leptinotarsa texana
AGCGTTGTCAAGAACTATTACACTATTTGCATCCAAATTTGGGACCAATGTGATTTCAAACAACTTCTCAAAAATATTAGCTTCCATGTTCTTATTGCAGTCCTCAAGTTTTTTTCCACATAATATCAAAAAATTTGGAACACATCCTTTACTTCTTCCGCAATACACAATAATTAGTCGCGATCTTTTGTTTACAGGCATGTTAGGCGTACACATTTTCGAACCATCAGTCCAAACTTTCGTAACTGTGTCGTGAGTGTCATACCAAGTTTCGTCCAAATAGAAAATTTGCCGTTGTTCTTGTCTATATTTAGTTATTTGTTCAAAGTATTATTCAATTCCAGTATTCTTCTGCTTTCCATAACTGCTTGATATATGCTTATTATTTTTAATCTAAATCCTAGTTTCTTTATCCAATTATGAAGAGTTTTGTCACAGCAGCTCACGTTATGGCCGGAAGTATTTAATTGTTTCCTAATGATTTCAATTGTAGGAATCTCATTGTTTTTGTAACAGTCGTATATTGTCTTTTTTAATGATTTTATTATATGGACATCTAAAGATTTTGGTAATCCCGCATCAAATCGCGTCTTGTGTTCATAAGGTTTGACTATTTTACGTACAATTGTGAAAGGAATTTCGGTCAAATCTGATGTTGCTTGTAATAGTTTTTTTCCTCAAAACCAAACTTGATATGTAGATTCTTATATACATTGAAACATACTCTCTGTGTTTCAATATTCAAATGCATTCGAATCTTATTCACTGGTATCTCTTTTTCGCATTGTTCACCGGTGCTATTGGAATCAGTACACAGGAAAAAGTCTCCGTTGTTATCACACTCGTTAATACTATTAGTACTTGTTCACGGACGCCCCATTTTAAACAAATAACAAAAATTTTAAGTAATTATAACTTCACCAATATCGAATTTCGACACTCAAATCGCGATCAGTTCCTGAATTGAACAATGACAACACGACTCTTCTAACCATCCTCACATTCTATTGGTCACCATGACATGACTGCAAATTTAATTTTATGACTCTTCAGCCAATCATAATACTCGGTTAGTAAAAATTATCCAATACGAACCGCCAATTCTTCAGTCTACGTGGACTAATTCGTAGCGGCATTATTTCTTTGTATTGGTTTTTTTGGCCTTTGACTTCTCCGCTAGCTTTAAGAATTACTATATCGGGTTACTTCGACTAAACTTCTATGCATCTTGATATGAACAGTGTTGAGAATGATTTTGTTCTTTTGTATCTTATTGTTTTATATTGTTATTATGACAAAACTCATGTTAGTAGAATACCAAAATGTCAAATGAAAAAATAAATAAATAATCGCCTTCAAAAGTGGTTGCATATACAACAAGTGAAAATAAAAACACAAAAGGAATATATTTTTATTTTGTAAAAATAAAAATAGCCTTAAATAAATTAAAAATTTCAATCTCTGATTATGTCAATTTTGTAATAACAATAATTACATCAGTCAACGTTATCAATTCACAATGGTCAGAAAATCTTCTCTCTTGATATTTGTTAGCTAGTATCAAATCACAATGTAGGAGTACATGAATTACAAAATCAAAAGTTCACTGGTCCGAGACCCTAGGAATAATAATACTTCAAAACGATGAATTCAGTTTGTCAGTAATAGATGAAAAAATGTACACTGTGAATTTATTGTATTCTTACAATTCCCCATGACTAACAGTTCTAATAACTAAAGTTTGCTTATTCCACGAGGCCAATTCCATGGATAAAAATAAAACCAAATATGAACTTGATGAATATTTAGAAAAAAGAGGTGGTCACATTGCTGGTAAAATAATTTACAAAAGATATAATGAACTTTGGCCTCTGGAAATATTCATGTGCCACTCATTTGGAAGCTGAATATGAGATCTCCATTCAGCTAGAAAAGATGAAAATAATATCTGGCAAGCATATCATTTCTCATAGCTGAAAGTCAAAAAATCTGGTAGGAGTGAAAATAAAAACATTTACCTAACTTTCACTAATAAATTAAACAAATAAAAACAATTGGAAGCCTACACATTTCTATAACAAAATAGTTAAATCTATTTACAATTATCTACACAAGGAAATAAACTTTCCAGTCACCATCTAGTATGTGTATATAATCTCTTCAAACTATTTCAACATTTATTTCGTCCAGAAAGTCTTGTACAACCTGTCAACTGGCAAATAAGGACTTCACGCTCTACCATATACCTAAAGAGTATACTGAACAAAAATGGTCTGCTCATAGTCTGTGTTGATAATAAAAGGAGTAGAAAGAGCCGCCATATTAACATCTCAACGTTAAATTTGTGTTATTGCTTTAGACAACTCAATATCATTGATTGCGCCCCTGCTTGTGTGTGCTGTTGTTTGCAGTTATTCATGTGCGGTATTACTTTTACCATTCATTTGACAAATGACATTCATTTGTTAAAATGGCAACTCTCTAGGTTTGTGCTGTTGATCGTATCATTCTATATAACAATGTGTGTAGTCTGAGGGTATACTCTGGCTATTAAATGAGTTTATAATGAATATGAAGAACATTCATTATGGCGAATTCTGACGCACGGCGACCAAGCAGACAAAATCCCGTAAAAAAAGAGTCAGTACAAGAAAGAATGGTTCCAGAAGGAAAAATCTATTCAAAACATCACAGACAAGGGAATACAGAATTGAAGCAAGTAAAGAAGATGTCTAGGAGATCAAAGACTGTAGGTGGTTGGAAAAAATTAATATCCAAGAAAGAAAATGGTAAACGTTGAGCTCAGCCAAAATGGAGTGTTCGAATTTCCTTCTATTACCGAGAAAGTTAGCCAAACTATTAGAGAAACCAGAATGCAAAAGTATTTTCAAATATAAAAACAGCACGAAATAAGTCGAGCGTATTTGATTTTTGCAGAAAATTTTAAATACAATTAACTGGAAAATGTTCCTGTTAATGAAGCATATTTTGATACTGATGTCAGCCATCACCAGTTGATTGGTTATCCCCGACTTCCTGAACACTCTGTATATTTGGTATGAAAAATATAGGACACAAACGCTGAACAAACATTTGCAATAAGAGAAACATTTTCTAGAGGTTTGGTTCTGGATTCTTTCACTGGACTACATTAAACAAACATCAACCAAAAGTAACATTTAAAGTTTTCAGAGACATTGGTTCTATGTAAACTTCGCTCAACCTCTGCAGGCTATAAAAAGTGTCCAACCCAGTCAAAGATTTCAGTTCGATGTCCTTAACAGGCACGAATTCGAACTCAAAGTCTTTATCAAACTTATGTATATCACAAGAAAAATTACTACTAATAGCACAGTCATAACCCTGCCTATGTATTACCATTAAAGCACTAGAGGAAGGAAATTGGGGGTAAACCGCATCAGGCTGTGTACGAAGAGTCAATAAGTGAACATCACACGGCATGGGTTTGTTTAAAAGTTTGAAGGAATGGTTCACGTTCGTCTGGTGCTCGGGATCTATGATGAATATACTCGCCGGATAGTTCAACAAGTTCGACATGTGATTGGCGTACAGAGAAGGACGAGAGAAGACTTCGCGCTTTTTAAGCTGGAGCGGTTCTGTTGGGACATTGAAGGTTCTAACTACATCTCCTTTATCAAACAAGTCTGAGGCAAAACGCTTCTCCTGAGTTTCGCTCTCTGTCTTCACTTTGGAAATATCTTCAATCAGCAGCCAATATTTACTCAGCGTCCTTTTATTATCTACGAGCCCTTCTCCCATGCCTCTGGAGTCGTCGTAAAGAGTTCTTCTGTCCAGCATTACCTCCAGGAATCCCGGCTGCCAACTGGACGCCCCCTGAGCGTGATTCGTTAGTAAACTTAGTCTTACATTATTGTCTTCGATATAGGCCATTGTGGTTATGGGGAAATAGTTACCTTCCAAACCTATACGCTCCACTTTGACGCGTTTTTGCATGTTGAAGCCGTTTAGGTCCGAGTAGAACTCTGGGGGCTCTTCATTCTGTACTTCAGAAACTATCCTCATGAAAAGTTCTGTCTCCCTGTTTTTGGGAGAGTTTTCGAAATCCACAACATTCTCAATGGAAATACCGTCAGCTAAACTCGAATTATCAGCCAGGTACACCGTGACAGTATGCATCAAGAACGGTTCGTAAATTACCGTTATTTCGGTCAAAATTGGCCCAGCGGTGATCATTATAGTCTTGTGATCTTTGTATTGCTCTAAGACGTCTTTCTCGTATTCTCTCTCGTTAGGATCGGGCATGAATAAATACGCCCCAGAGTGGAACTGGGCACTTTTGTAGGCAGCAAACTGTATTCCGCATCTCAAGATTTTAGGGTTATGCTTCCTAGTCACTGACTTCATGAAACCAGTGTTGCCGTTGAAGAGCAGTTTGAGTTTATTGTTTTCCAATTGTATATCGCCAGGGGGTATATCTTTGATAACGAATTTTGATTTAATAATGTCGGAGTTGTCGTTTTCTTTCGTTACTATGGTAGTTTGTTTTTCGCATTTATTACAGTAAACAGTGGCAAGTGTATCCTCTTTGGTCACAGTGTAAATCAAGTTGACAGTTGTAACAGAAAGCTGTGGCAATTTCATAATAAATACTATCTCAAATTCGTCAGCGGCTACCCATAGCTTTGAATTATCAGACATATCCCATACAGGGTTAATCTGATATTTGATTTCATTTCCTTCACTATCTGTTACTTTTACATTACTTGTATTGACCCTTAACTGTATCACATGTTCTTGAGGGTGTGACAAAGAATTATAGAGCAATACTTTCCTAGTTTGGTTGGTACCAACAGGCCCAACTTGAATTGGTGTTTTTCTCGGAAGTCTTTCAAATGATTCCCTCTCCATGTCGCTGAGAACAAGGTTCTCTCCCGATTTGATAGGGACGTTAGGAAAAATTAGACTCTGGAGGGAATTTTGTTGAATGCTAGTAGTGTCTCGAAGACCCTCAAATAATTTCAGGCCATAGTCCCGCATCACGAAGGATTTACTAGTTCCAGTTATGGCATCATGATGTTGGAATAAACCTGAAATAAAAAAATATTTAATTACATATGTGATAGAAATGACCAATGAAGTCCATGTCACCGTATTTGAGTAACATTTCATTATGTCATTATATTATCTTATATTATTACTATCATTAACATACTGTTATTTTGATGTTCTGTGATTGTAGGATTGTACAATTGTTTCTTTATTTATGAACAGACGGTACTTCTTTTCAATATATATTATTTTATGTTTGTATTTTTCTAACTTTTACTGTTTATCGACTTTTAATATATACTTTATTTGTATTGCTGTAGCTTGTAGGTTGTGTTATGACAAGTCCAATAAGTTTATATGATGTATCTTTTATACATTTGTATGGACTTCAGTGATGAATAAATTTGATTTGATTTGATGATCAAACATCATATTTAAGAAAACCACGACGTCTTTCACTTTAACAGTAGCCTCTTCAGAAGTGTTCATTTTGGGTATGTGAATGAACACATTTGGAGAAGCTACTATATCATGGAGTGAATAGTACAACTAGGTGACTACAAATCAGCTGTTTCGGGGAAATTTAAAATAATGTTTTTTCATGATTTTAGTAAAATATGAAGGCTTGATTAAATGTCATTTTACTACCATTTCTAAAAATACTGATTTAAAAAAACCAGGTTTGTAAATAAATTGTTTATTTGTGATATATGATTGTATTGATAATAATGCAATGCAAAAATTGCTTCATTTCATAAAAAAAACAAATTTGATAAAAACAAACATTTTAATATATTGAACAATCAAATAAGTGAACTTGCCTAATGGAATTTTTCTCTGGTGGTTACCTTATCTAGTTTTGAAAATTTTAATTAGCACCTGTAAACTATCTGTTTCTTTCCCGCTTAGAGCTTTGTTCACGAGATGGAGCCGTTACTAGTCAACAATCTTTCTCTTAGAAGAAGATTACATACATGCAGTTGAGCCGCGTTGAAATTAATCGAGTCTCAGGCATTTTGCAGTTTGGGTAGGATCTTTCCTACACTTATGAGAGGTAATATCTCGAAACCAGTCTGTAGGTGATCTACTCGAATAATTTGAGCATGGTCTAACCTCTATGAGGTATCTTTCATAAATGTCTATCGGATATAATTCAATATCCAGCGTGGTATTAGCAAGGAATGCAGTTGTTTTTCGGCAGGCATTTACCAGAACCTACGGTATAGGTAGTTGACAGAGATGAATATTTTGAGATTTTATTTCTAAATATTAATTTTTTAGTAAAATTTTCAAACTCAGAAAATATTGTGAATGGCAATAATCATGTGCATGTGGCTTAATTTTATACTTGGCAAGAGCATGCCAGTTAGGCATACAATTATGCTTTGACATGACATTATATTAAAATTCTTGAATGTGACAGATTTAACTTGAAAAAATTTACTTATTTTTCCTTATATCATAATCGGAAAGAATATGATGAAATAATATGAGAATTGTTAAGTTTCATGTATAGAAATAGGATTCATGTGGATATTTACCATTGGTACACAACAATGATATTGTGGGTGTATAACGACCTCCAATATTTCATTTCTCCCTTTCTTGATATTTCCTTTTCTCTATCTTCTTTCTTCCTCTCTCTCTCTCTCTCTTTTTCTCCCATAATTAGCCTAAATGTTACTACTGTAACACTCACTGGATGAACATGCCGGAATAACCATCTTTAACTGACGAATATTCAAAAAGGCAGCCTTCAGGTTTTGAAAATTTATATAATTCAACTAAATGGCGAATTTCATTCCAGTGAGTATTACTCAAATATCTATTCAATATTTGATAAAAATTCTGACTGAACTCTCGTACTTACCTAAGTTCCTTCTAGCCCTTATGAGTTTCTCAAAATCCCTTTCCAATATTTTTGAATAGGACGAGAGTTTATTTTGTTTAGCATTATTCAAAGCAACTGTATACAGTATCTCTGCAGAACGAAGACTACTCTCTAGCTCTCGGTCCAATAACTTCATAAAGGGCCTGGTGGTGAAGTATCCAGACCAATATGCCGGCCGTCCTTCAGAAAATATGTCGGAATATACAAAGAAATCACCTTTCAGCGTAGGAAATTGGGTATATCGTTTCGAAATTTCTTGAAAATACATAGCAGGCGTACCAAAAGTTATTTCTGCCTTGTAGTGCTCTTTATGTGCATTGATGTAATCTATGAGTTTGATATAATTGGTGTACTGTTGATCCCATTCTTCTTTGACGTTGTATCGAAAATCATCTCCTAGCGGCATCAGAACTACGTTATGAAGTAAGAGCGAACCTGTTCTTGCGTACTGTTCCAGCAAAAGCTCTGCCTTCTCCTTTATGTTTTTATCAGTAATCGATTGGGATTTCAGAGAATACTCAGTGTATTCGCCTTGAACTTTACGGAAATCAAAATTCAAGCAGATATACGGATGAGGTCCACAACTATGTTTAATGGAGTAAATATCAAAAGGCTGGTTGTGAGTGATTATTGACCCGTAGGGATCTGAAGGGCTCCAACTGGGTACCCATCGGAAATCTCCGTACTGTTTGAGAGCCAGCCATTGTTTCCAGGCGTAATGGATCCTTTGTATCACAGTTCCTTTAAGGCCTGAAGCACCTAGAAGATATGGTACTGTGCTTCCGTGGCCAAATGGGTCTACTGACCAGCCGGATACTGGTTTTATTCCTAGATTAGTCCACGTCCATTGATGTCCTACAAAATAATGAGAATTAGAGAGCCTCAGGTACTGAATTCGAAATGGACAAATGCAATGATTGAGTTTTTAGTAATTGAGAATCCATTGTAATACCATGAATATTAAGAGATCCAAAATCAAGCAACATAACTTCAATATTCTTCTCTACGCACGTTTCACTAACCAAGTTTGCGTCTTCAGGAGTTCTGGTGATTGGAAAAAGTGTTTGTTTTTGGATTTATATTACGCCAGAGATTCCAGTTTTACCTTTTGTCTTCAATATTAAGAAAGTAAGAACAATAATCTCCAATACTCTAGAGTGAATGGAAAATAATATTATTTGATGTAGATTTCATAAGTTTTTTGGCCCAAGGTAACAAGTTAGTCAATTCCACTATTGGATAAGTTGAAAAAAATATTTGTCTTTGATGTTCTTTTTTTGGCGATTGGGGAGGAAATTTAGGCTTTCACAACCATCTCTTGAAACAGTCTATGGTGGTTTCGGGTTGAGGACGTCTGTTGTATATTTTTCCTGACGTTTCGCCAGCGTGAGTGGCTGCCATTTTCAGAGGTGTGTTCTCGCTTTCAAGGTTGGTGGCACAGGTCAGGAAGAAATTCCAACAGACGACCACTTCGAAACTCAAAATCACAAACCGGTACCGGATGTATCAATATGAATTTAATTACACGATTTGTGTGTAATTTAAGTATAATTCAGAATATAAGTTGAAGCTGAAAAATATTTAATTGCTTTGATGAGCATCACCTACAAATCAATCGAGGTAAATTTAACTGCAATTCATTGATGGTTTCTCTCTTTGGACCATTTAAAATATATTTCCTTACCACCGATGGTCTATGATTATGCATGAGTTAAGTTACTTGTCTAATATATTTATATAAAACATGTTAAGGGTTCATACTGGTTCAGTTTTGTCTTATAACTAATAACGTGCTAAGTGTAGGTTAAAGTGTTGGTTACATGGAATAGCGGTTTCTGACGATTATTCCAAAATGAAGTGAATATTTGTATTGACCAATAAAGACCCTATTATTATTACCATCATTATTATTAGTAAGCAAGTAATCGGCGTTTCGGTAAAAATCAGGTCTAATGACAATACTGTTAGAACAACAAAAATAAATTTGATATGGTAATATAACATCTCCTTCAAATTTTAAATCTATTGCTCTCATCCCCAACCTCGGCAAAAATCATGAAAAAACTTGGTAAAATAAAATTGAACACCTTCTTTTGTGCAGATGATATATTGATAACCAAGCAGTTTGTATTCCAAACTAGAAAAATAAACAATAATGACACAAACTTCTCAGTTATAGATTCGAATGAAAACTCAAAATACATATTTCAAAGATAAACGAAAGCTCCAATGTTCGAGTCAATCACTACTATTTCCTTCATTATGTAGTGCAAAATATTTTAGTAGGTATCTATTTGAATTCGGTTTTTAGAACAAACTGAGGAAGTAAAAGTAACATTTATGAAACCCAATCCCCGACTAGAACTATAATCAAGAATGTCAACTGTAAATAATTACCAGAAAACAAAGGAAATGATTAATCAGAATATCTGGATATAAGATACCAAACCTGAAAAGTAATTTGATAAATTAGCAAAATGCAAACGAATTTAAATCTTGCTGGAAATTGAATACCATAGTGAATATGATAGTTCTTTGACATTCAGATTATTCTTTGTGAAATAGGGAAAGTATTGAAAACACATATGTTTCTTAAAGTTTAAATTATTTTTTCCTGTATTGTACAAAAGGTATAATTACTTATTAGAAGAGACTCCAGAAATATGAATATTTGTTGATTCAGAAATCACACTTTTAGTTACATACGCTGCCCTAGAAAGCTATCAACCTTCATAACTAAAATGTTTTACAATTTCAAAGAGAAATATTCATGAATATACCACTAGATTTACTTACTACACCAACTTTCCTGTTAACAGCACAAACTCGAGGGGAGATATATGAATAATTTACTTCAGAATGGATTGTAGGTACGAAAGATATAATACATAGGATTTAGTGTTTACTGGAGATGTATATTTACCCAATACTATATAATTGCTAATATTCAATTTTGAGTAAGTTGGGAGAATCAATTATCAATCAATTATTATTAAAACTACAAATGGAAGGTAAAATAAATTGAGACCAGGAAAAACAAAAATATGTACAATCAGAAAGAAGAAATGGTATATATTTAAAATTAAATATTTCAAAGTGTGCTACTTTGCTCATTGGTAGTTAAAACTGCCTTCCGGAGTCATAAATAATACCATTCAAAATCCTTAATTTTCTTTTTCTGAAAAATTTCACATTCCTCAGTAGATCATTAACTAGATATCATCTTCCACAAAGCCATAACTTGTACAAGTGAAGGATTAACGAGATCTTACTTTTTTAATGTGCGACTATTAGTAAGGAATTTATTATAAGGGGAGGTCCCCATGTACCCAGACTACTTGCAAACCCGGACTTGATTAGTATTTGTATGAAAGAGTGTGGATACTTTGTTACTTGTGTTGAACGTAGAATGCTCGTTCTAGACATCATTAATCATTCACCAGTACAAGTTTCGAATTCTGTGGGTTGTTGTTTGTGTATCCTCATTTGAACCTAAATCCATAAGTAAGTGTGGTAGGGATTATTCACGAGTTGTCATAGAGGATCCACTTTTCAGCACACGTGACGATCAGATCCAAAAAAGAATCTTTTGGGTTGCGCAGAAGCAAAGAAGAACATACTTCGAAATGGACAATTTTCGATCTTTTTCATCTTCCCAATACGAATTGAATCATCAAAAATTGCAATAGAGCGCATCGTTTGTGATGGGTCAATCTCTACTAGAGCCCTTAAAACCTCGTCGATGATAAGCACTGTAGGTCGACCACTACAGGGCTTATCTTCGAGATTAAAATCACCGGAATGAAATTTCGCAAGACAACGTCGAACAGTACGTCTATTAACACTATCATTGCCAAATGCCTTGGTAGGTAATTTTTTGGACTGTTTCGACAAAGTTTTGATTCAATGTTAATTCGCTCAACGATATTATACAGTAATAAGCTGAAGAGCCAAAAAAAATTAAGAAAAAACAAACAGCATCAATATATACAGGGTGTAACTAAATAAGTGTAAAAAAAGATAAGATCTTTCATACAAAGGAATTTCATTGGAGTATCCCTTGTTAAGATACAGCCCCTTAAAGGGGGTACATAAAATTTGTATAACTAAAACTAAAAAAGTTACAATATTGAAATTAACCTGACGTGTTGTACTACCAAAAAGACACTTAGCCAGAAATTTATTTAGTTTACCCCATGGTTGTAAGGGGTGGAAAACGCAACCCATAAAATTTATTTCCAATGTAACTTTTTGTCTTATTATTTGTTTACCATTTAAAAACTTATTTCCAATAGCCTGTTTCATTCTAAACAAAAAATGTCTCTTAGGTTTTTTGCCCAAAATAAATCAGTTCGCAGTAAAAAATTATTTTACGAACAACTACAGAGATACATCGTCATGCGAAAATACGAAACTAATCTATCTAGTAGGTCGCTATTAGTAATAGTGACAATTAAATTGGTATGACGCTGTCAGTTTGTGAATTTTCGAAATTGAATTAATACTAATTGTGTGTTGTTGTTCTGTTCTTAATTTG
>WOGN01008124.1:0-11459 GCA_015342105.1 Leptinotarsa texana
ATAATATATTGAATTGTATATGTATACAATATATTGTATAAGTTTGTATAGGACGAAACTGCAGTAACGTAAGTTACAAATAAAAGTGGTGAAAAACATAGAATGTTTCATTATTCTTCTCTTTTTTATGATTTCCTACCACGTAGTAACGACTACATCCATCAAATTATGTAAACAAATCATATACATCATAGAGGAATTTCCAGAATGGCGAGAAGAGTCAAGGCAACAAAAACTATTGGAGATCCTTCTAACACTATATGAAATATGGCGAATTTGCTGAAGGAGATTACTTTATATTAGGGTTTATTTCTGCCATAAATATTGATCCCAACAAGAAAAAACAACTGTCATCAATAACATCAATAAAACAGTATGCATCGAATTCACTAGTGCATGTATATCCACAATTTTTTCAAAATTTGAAAACAATGCCATTGAGCAGAAGACCTCAAAGTCAACAACAACCGTTTTCCTCGCTAGATGATTTTATTCAATCACTAATTTGTTATTTTAGTTTTTATAATTCAACTTTTTTGAACATTTCAGATTTTTGTTTGTATCTGTTTCCGATCTTTAATGTTATTTCAACTAACCCACTCTGTATCGTGTAAATGATATCTACCTAGAGGCAAAATATATGCGAAGGACTGTTGTCTACAGTCGCTTCTAATCTCAGTAAAACATTCCTTCAAATTGTTACGCCACTGGTTGCAAAACTCTGTGTTCTATGTTCTATTTTTGACATGTTTACCTTGAAATGTTTTGATTCACATATTGGGAAAATTAATTCCTCTTGCTCCCAGACAACAATAGCCAATGAAATCATTGATGGCAATGACATTTCCAGAAATTACTATTGTTTTTTATTTCCTTCAGTGTAAACCAGTTCCTGCGGTTAGTAGGAGTATCGTGTAAAACAATCCTGGCTTCATTGTTACTTTGACGTGTGTTGGTAAACAATAATCAGCTGTTTGCGTTTGGGACAAAACAGTAACTCAAAATTTCAGTGACAAACTTCCATCAACTTTCGCTAACTCTATAAACAGTTGTAAATAGTAAGTCAACAGTAATTGAAAGTAACTATTAACTATTCCTACGTAAGCATTTATAACAAAGAGAACCAACCCGGAAGTGTTGCATATCTGCCGAGTATTGCAGCAATACTTACATTGCTAGACTGGTGGCCGAAAATAGCTTTTTGGCCTAAATTCCCAAACATTTGCAATACTTTCAGCTTGTTGATTCCGATATCAAATTATCACATTGAAAATGAGTGATGAGAAAACACCAAGTGAACCTAAAGATACAGGAACTTTACCCAGAAACAGGACAACTAGTGAGTGTTCATTTACTAGCGACGATGGAGCAGCTGGATTTACTGGAAATAGGTAAAATACATTCTTTACTTCTCTAATGATGATCACTCAGAATATTGTTATATTATCTATCCTATGGCATTCTTCGATTTACTTGTAAATGGTTCGAGAATTATCTCAGAAGTCAGCTTGTGAAAGCCTCTTCATATTCATAAGAAGTCCAAATTGAAAACAGTAAGTGCCACAAGAGTCATTTCTGGTATCCATAATTTTCTTGTTGTATATGAATGATTCAACATATATTAATATAAAAGGGAAAAAATTTCTACTACTATACTTCATAAGGGATAATTTTAGGCAACGAACGACTTCCCAACAATTCATGGTTACCAGTGGATTGACTGCTGCGTCACCCCCAAAATTTGTTTCCTTGGAAGAAATTATGCAGGCGGCTAATGGGATGAGAGATATGGCTTTGGTGCATCAAATTGTTGTTGACAAAGACTTCAAGTTGAAGAAGGCTGAACCGGATCCAAACAGTGTGCAAAAAGTCGTTAAAGACACGATGCACAAAGCTTTTTGGGACATTTTGAGGCAGCAGTTGGATGAAGATCCTCCCAATTATACGCTGGTACTTTATTTGTTTTTTTTCATTGTTTTTAACAGATAACTCCAAGCTAATATACAAGATTCTACAAATTTGAGATTACCGTCACTACTCTGAATCTTATCTAATTTGTTTATGATTTAATTATAAATTTGAACAGGCACAATAGTAAGTTGTGCACATTTCATGAACCAAATTGCTGTCTTCAGAAGGTGAACACAGCAAATTTTTGAAGAGAAATTCATAAAAATAAATATAATGGGCTGTTTTCATAGATTTTATGCCAGACTTTGCAACTTCTAGGCTTTTGAAGGCATCAAAAAAATCTAGTGTCGTGTACCATTCTCAAAAATTACAGACAGCTTTCATAGCTGTCCAAGGCGTAGTTCTCCAAGGTGTATTGAGCGACAATAGATTTTTGTGATGTGTTCTTTGAAACGAGTTTTAGTTGCTTGCTTAGTCTGGCCGATATATTTTTGTAAAATAAGCTGTGAGGACAGTATTCCATATAGATTAGAATATTGTTATTGACACAGTCAAATGCCTTGCTAAGATCCCAAAAAGTTAACAAAGCAACTTATAAACTGGTAAATTGTGTCAGGGAATACCCCTTCAGTAAAACAACAACGAATTATTTTACTCTTTAGAGGTATTCTTGAGCTTGTGTATAGGAAGTGGCGTCTTTTCTTATGTAATCGATAGTGAGAAGAAGGACGAAGGTTTGAATGATAATTTAGAGTAACTTTATTGTGGGATGGCAGAGAAGTAATGATATTCTTGGCTGCATTTGAGAAAAATGTGTTGACATTATTGGGACTGACATTATTTGAGGTTATATTGAGCTCACTAGCCGAATTTCATTCATAGTTTACCAATTTCCACATAGCTTTATTTTTATTATTTGAGTTTTGTATTAAATAATCATAACATTCTTTTTTGGCCTTGTGTATTGCTAGCTCATTAATTTGTTTGAATATGCATAATGTTTGCAAAGTATTTGTCATTGAATATAATTTATCATTGAATAGGTTGACAGGTCTCATTTTTTATTTTTGTTATTATCAAGGGGTTATGTTTGCATGTGAGAGAGCTATATGTATTGGTCAAGAATTTCGCTAGCGACTTCAATGAGATATATTTTTGTGAAAACTATGCCAATCAACAGACTAGAGAAATTTTCATATCCCCCAGACTCATAGTAAAAGTGAATCGCCCACCAATCTGTGAGATAATAGGATCTGATATTCCAGTATAACATTCATTTTCCTTGAAGTTGGTAATAATGTTATCTATATAACTGAAAAACTTGGAGCTCCCACTTGTGGGGCTAGTTATTTCACGTTTCAGTCCCAAAGAATCTATTGTATTAATCCGTGATGTACAAACATGACCATTTTTATTCATGTCAATATTCAAAACACCAGTTAGTATTATTATCTCTTTATGTTTTTTTGATGATAGTGTTAAAAGTTCTTGAATTTTATTGAATTTATTATTGCAAAAATAATTCAAAAGGAGAGGTTTACTGGTTAAGTTATTATGGACGTGAATGGAGATCTCTCCATGCTGAAATGTTTGTCTATAAAAATTACTCTTGAGATTATAATCCTTGCAGATTTTAGATTTTCCACGTTGGGCCAGTTTGTCAACGGTCATATTTGTGTACTTATTTACGTCTGCTGGGTTTTGATGTTGTGTTGTTTGTTATTATGAATAATTTCTCTTGCGCCAATTTATTCAAGGTTACCGGGTGGGTTTCATGTTCATTGAATCAATTAGTCAGTTTAATTTATATAAGGATGAACTCATATTCAAACTATCAATGATGAACATACATTAGTTTATGAAGTTAGGACTTAAGTCAAGAAACAATAACAATGAGGGTTTTTTTATTTATCAATTTTATCTGCAATATTCAGTTCTGCAATGATTATTGAAGCCTTTGAAAAGAATTGAAGTCTGACCATTATTTTAGCAGTAGTAGATGTTGAAATCAATCAGTCATTCAATTCAACCTCTTCCAATATTCAGATTTGTTATCCCAGCAGAATTTTCATACATCTCAGCAGGAATAAAATGTGCTTTTTATATTATATCATCACGACCTTTAGAGAGTGGTATACCATGGTCCTCACAGCAGACTCCGACATTTTTACTTCAAAAAAGAAACACTTATAATTGCTTAGGAGAAGTTGTATTGAATCAGATTTTTTAATATAGTTTTCTTGCCATCTGTTCATTCAGAAAATTTTTGTAGGGCGACATTTGGCGCACGAATTGAGACATTTCCTTAAAGTTTTCACCACATATATGAGCCAAAGTGATCGGAAAATAGAAAAGTGGTTTTTTAGGCAAATAGCATATTTATTTTTTCGAATATGAGTGACAAAAAGTATAAGCCTTTTTTTCTTTTTTAAAAGTGTACAAAAAAATTAATACACTGTTTTTTCTAATTTCAGTAGTATAATGAGTAATTATTATTCTTGGAAAATCTAACTTTAACCAAAACTCTGAAACCACTACGAATATCTAAATTTTACAGAGAATACATTTTGTTTGCCTCAAAGAGTTATACAAGAAGAATATAAAATTTCCATAATTATGATAGTTTCAAATCAAACTGTAATTGTAATTGAATAATAAGCTTTTCTCATAAAAAATCATTGTAAGCATACTTCTAAAATTTTCGGCGACGGAAGATCTTGGACCTTTTTTGTTTTTATTGAGAAAACGAACAAAAAAGTTCGTGAAAATTTCTCGTAGTTCAGGAATTATTTGCGAAATACTAACAATTTTACTTCAAATATTGTTTTGAACTTAGACGCGTGATTGTAGGATTCACATTCTTGGTATCCAATTATAATTTCGAAAATATTTTTTATTACAATCTAATGGTAATTACTATCCAGCCTACATTTAATCATAGTATTCACATAATTGGTGACCAATCAGTTTACGTTTAGTCATAGTATTAACTTGCAGGAATTATGCAATTTGAGACTTCCAATCTCTTTAGTATCCACGCAGTGCTTGTATTTATCTATTTTATCAAATTCTCTGTTTCACTCCATGTGCAGAGTTTCATCAGTTATACGATGAAGTTTAACGATTCTCAAGAAAGAAATTGACAATTTCTTATTGAATCACTTGGATTTATAACTTGACACAAGATGGACGATATCAGAACATTTTTTTTGCCATTCAATGTGTATTCTATTCAAGTTAAATTAATACATTTATACTAGTATTATTGAAGTATGAAGATCATGTAAAAAGAAACATTTGTTACAGTTAAGTAAGTAGTATGTGACAAATTCCACAGTATTTATGTATCTAACTGATATTGATCAAAAAATTAGGTAACAATTGAGAAGTTCAAAAGTTGTAAAAGAACCATATCTTATATTTTTTAAGTTCCATTAGTCTTTACTTCAAGAGATTCTGTTCTAACAAATATTATCACATTCACAGGCATTTACTCTTCTGGAAGAGATAAAACAAGGATTATTTTCATTACTCCTTCCTCAGCATACACGAATACGACAACAAATTTCGGAAATTTTAGATTCTGCTCTCATCAGACAGCAAGCAGAACAAGGGACTTTGGATTTCAAGGTTGGTACCTACTATCTAATAATTACATTATTTTTGTTAGCAGTAAAAAATGTTAATCTCTTATTTTTTACTGCAATTTTTACCCTCTTTTCGCTGAAACTTTCTAACATGCTGTTGTAAATTATCCCCTGAAACAAAATAACGCCGGCGCCGCTGGTCTTTGTCAATAGACTGTGACTTGGTCAAGGTCGCGCTGAACCCTACGTGTGTTCTCGATCCTTCTAGATGTCGCGTTTCTTCGAGAATATTTCTCTTGGCTTGAAACTTTCATTGGCATATATAAGCACTACCAATAGGCAGATGGGGCTGGTCTAGTTGAAAGTGCAGTACGAAGTGAGCTAATATGGTGATAGATATTCCAATATTAGCCTGAATAAAGTGTTTGTGTTTTATTTTCGTGTAGCATTGAAATAAAGTTTAGTTTAATTTTACGGTGTAGTCCATTATTGTGAAACTGACGGGGAAAAGGTAACAATACTCATGCCCTCACTATCCATTGGTCTAGTATAAATCGATGATAATTTTGGTAGTCCAGACAAAAAAATCCCCAACAACCTTCATTTCTTTTTATCAGTTCCATCTATGAGCTTCTGAATTTCCAATATGTCATTCTGGGATACGTTGCTTATCAAATTCCTTTTTTGTAGAATTACGCACAATATGTAGTATCTGTAATGTCGAAGTTATGTGCACCCATTCGAGATGACAAAATTACAGAATTGACAGAAACTTCAGACGTTATTGACACCTTCAAAGGCATTCTCGAGGTATTCATTTATCTTAGTCTGTTTTTCATAATGAAAATTTCAACTGTTTTTTGTTATTTAGACTTTGGACTTGATGCTGCTGGATATGGCGAACTTCACACTGCAAATGGCGAGACCGGATATAATAACGCACAGTGTGGATTGGGAAAGGAAAAAGTTTGCAGATTTTTTAGCTCTTCAACCTGGTAAGAATTTTCTCGTAATCAAGAACTTGATTAAAGTTTCCTGCATAAAATTTACTTATTATGTCTCATCCCTAGGTCATCCGGTACATACCACTGTAACACTCAATTGTGCCTACAAGTAACAGATATTTGTATACCTACAATATTCAAGCTTTCGTTCTTGTGCTAACTCAACTGTCCAATGAAAAAAGTTCTCATTTAACTTTTTATAGCTGAGCCATACAGCCTGACTATTACTTTATCCCAGCACTTATATAAGTATGGTGTATGAACGCCCCCATTGATTTATTCTGTGACAACTTTCCGCAAGTAAAAGTTTGGTGTATGATGTGTTAGATAAATTCAGTGCAATAAGTACTTCAGCAGTCTACATATTATAAGCTAATTCCATTTCCAGTAATTCTACTGCTATTTTGTGTTTTTTCTTATGATGAAGACATTTTTTGCTTCCCTGTGCTGAAATTGAGTAACCAAAATATGAAATATCTTCTCTGTACTGGACTGTAGATCCATAGGTCGGTGGTTCATATCCGGCTCGAAGGACCAACATTTACATTCGATAAAGACTATTATACGTGGACCGGATGTTGAATATTTGAAAAGAAGAGATATTCGGAAAATTAATAGTGGACAACTCCAACCTTAATTTTGTTTCCGAAAAATTCTCCTTGCCTCCTGTCTTATTGTTCAGATGCCCTATCTATAGACAGTGTCTATTGCTTTGTTGAATGGGTTTATATCAGTAAGATATTTTCTAAAACTCACCACAATCTAGTTTTCTTTAGTTTCATAGTGCTACAAAGGGCCAACTTAGAACTATTGTTTTTATCCTCTTGCAAGCGTTGTGACCGGAAATATTGTTAGAAGACATTAATATTGTCTCTTGTATTCAAGTTAATGCAAAATTAGAATTTGGATATATGATGGAATTGTCCGATACTTGATGAAAATCCATAACTAACTTATTCAAAAAACACTACTGTGAAATTTTCTCTAAACAGTTTTACAAAAATGCAACACATGTTTCACCATATAATAAATTTCTAGACCAACATTCTGCAGTATTATTTACACTTGCTTGAAGCAATCTTGAATCTTTCGATCTCTCCACTTGAGTACTGTCTTGTTTACAATTGAAAATTTTCAGATGGTTTGGAACAAACTCGTAGATGGTTGACGAAGTACATAAAAAATGATCAACCTGTACCACAAGATGTTGAGTACGAGAAGTTTATCAGGATAGTATTGAAAAAATCATTTTTGCAAGCGTGCGTAGATTTATTGGATTGGCCGGAAAATGAAGAATATCCCGAGGTGAGCGATTTAAAAATTACTGGATGTAATGAATCAGCTAGTTTTGGGTACAAAATGACAAAAACATTATTTCTTTCTGAGATTTGTGGAATATAAAATCGATATTGAATTATTTTAACAAAGACAAAAATTATTTAAATACGCATGTGTATTCTTTTATCATCTGTACTGTATTTGTATCCAAAACCCTCTCAGGTCACTGTAGCTATCGATTTTTAGACTTTCATGTTGGATGTCGAAAGATTAATTGATTTACAAGTGAGGACTTTCCGGTTAATTGGCACAGCAACGATACTACTGGTGACAATCAGCAGTCTGGGAGCTGATTTGCAAACGTTGGCACCTTTCAAACAATCTTTGAAGGACCATATTTCTATACTATTGCAAAACGTCAAAAATGATAAGTAAGTTGCCGATTATCAACACTTTAGTGTAACTACTAAACTAATGCACTACTCTGCCCAAAAAATTAGGTAAATTTTAATTTTTCTCAAAAAAAATCTATTTTGTTCCCTTTGAAGCAGTCTCAAATATACTTGAACCACTGGTTTTTAAAACCTCAAAGCATTTCTGATATTCACTTTTTGGTATGTCATAGCAAAACGACATCATTTCCTGGGTCTCTTCAATCTTG
Source organism: Leptinotarsa texana (assembly GCA_015342105.1). Classification (NCBI taxonomy): domain Eukaryota; kingdom Metazoa; phylum Arthropoda; class Insecta; order Coleoptera; family Chrysomelidae; genus Leptinotarsa; species Leptinotarsa texana. Next base: position 8,442 of record WOGN01008124.1, read on the forward strand.
GGAACAGGAAAAAGTCCCGGGGGCCAAATCTGGTGAATGCGGTGGCTGAGGTTTTTTTGTGAATTTTGTCGTTTGGTATATGATAAATGTTTCAATTAATCAATTAGACTTGATTCTCGCCGAGTCAAAATCCTTTGATTGTCTTGTATCAAGTCATGGTAATCAATTTTTTCAATCTTTCGAGGGACCTGATCAACATTTTACCAAACGTTGCTGAACAGGTGATAAACGATGTAAAAGAAGCTCAAAGAAAATATGAATTGCCAGAAATGTTTCAAGCAGTCGAGGCAACTTTGAAACAGCAAATATTGGACACGGGATTAGCTGATCATAAAGTGAGGAGTATTGTTAGTAAGTAACGACAATTGCCAGTTGATGCATTTTCTCATGTGCTTCGTTTTCAGAACAAAGGGTAAAGGATTTCTTTCAGGATATTATTGAGTCTTCAACTGCTGCACCTCAAAAAGTGCCTTCTGGTTTGACTGCTTTACAGAAGGAACTCACGGAAGTTGCGGGTCAATTTCTGAGAATCGTTTCTCACAACAGTACTGTATTTTGCATTTATTATTACGACATTGTTGCTTCGGTGCTGCCTAAGCCAAGTCAAGCTTCAAATTAATTTCAATCAGGTGATTTTTGATATATTCATTGATTAACAGTTATCACAATAATGTAAATAATGTTTCCCGTATTTATTCAGAAATGCTTTTCGTAATTTCGTATTTATTAATCTCCGTACTTTTATGAACTGTATAACAGAACCAATATGACTATTATATCTAGCTAATTATATTTTTATCGCAGTACAGATGAATGATTCTCATTCCTTATTGTCAGTTTTTACTTTTTTTTCAAGTGAACTGGGGTTGACTTCATCCTAACCAAACCAGAAGTGTTTTGCATGAAAACAACATACTCATCTGAACACATATACACAATTTTCATTTCTCTTAAAAAACATTCATTCATCAATTTCAATTGTGTTCCCTTCAAAGTAGACATGATTACGGTGTTGTTTTGATGCGAAAGCCATGAATTGTTTTTCTACAATATGCTAAACAGCTGAAACTATGATTATATGTTTGGTACGAGTGTACTAAAATTAAAAAATCGCTTATCGAATGTGCATAGCCCGGGAAATTTGATCATTCATCTTATTTTTTGAACAAACCTCGTAAATTGACTTCCTCTGTTATCAGAGGAACGTTTCATTGGCAGTGGGATCCCACAAGGTTCCGTTTAGGGACCGGTGTTGTTTCTCATTTATTTCAATGACTTAGTCCATGTTGGCATAAGTGGTAAATTCACATGTTTCGCTGACGACACCACTATCCTCTGGCATAGCAATACCGCCTCAATTTTACTTGATCAAATCATCGTCAACATAAGAAAGGTGAAAGAGTGGTGTGATTCCAATCTTTTATCATTGAACATCGACAAAACATCATGTTTAGATGTAACATAGGGGAAGTACACTTGGAAAATGTAAAAATTGAAAATTTGGAGAAAAATACATTTTTAGGGCTCTTCATTGATGAAAATCTAAAATTTGATTCCCATGTCGACTACTTATGTAAAAGACTAGCAGCAGGATTTCATGCAGTGAGAGTTGCTGCAAGATAGTTGGACACTATTATTACAAGATCAGTTTATTTTGCACAAATTGAGTCTAATTTATGTGGGAAATTGTGCACAATTTCGTTTCAATATGATATTCTCTATACAGAAAAGATCTGTTAGATATTTATGCAAGGCTAGCTACAGGGATTCATGCCGCCTATTATTTGTGAAGTAAAAAATTCTGACCTTAGTATGTCTTTTAATTTTGGAAACAGTGTGTCTTATCCACAAAAAATATAAAAATCAATTGATTACCACGTCAGTCTTACTTCATTTCCCTTCCAACACCTACTCTAGTCCTCACACAAAATCATATTATTTTCAATAGCAAGAAGTTATTTAATCACCTTCCCATTAATTTAAGGCAAATATATAATGAAAAGAAATTCAGAAAGAAAGTAAAAGAATTCCTTGTTGGGGGGAGGCCCTATTATAGTGTGGATGTATTCAACCAAGGCTCCATCGAGTAATTGACATGTAGCTTTGTGTATACAAGTTATTGAAATCAACACAAAATGGCCATCAATGTTCAGTAGGTAGCGTTTTATATTTACATTTACTCAATATTCATGTACTTATATTTGTATCTGTTCAGCGGGACTTAATATTGTTTTGTCCATATATTCTGCTCTTGTCTCGAAGCAATTTAATTTAATTTCCCATATACACGTTTTACTTTACTAGACTCTCCCAATAAGATGTTCAGATCTTGGGTAATAAAGCATATTTTGATTTGATTTACTGCAACAGAGGACGGTTGTGCTGATAAAGATGCCCTCAAGGATGACATGTGGATGGATACGAGTCCAGAAAATGATGTAGTTTAAAATAACGTTACGATCATATAAATATTGGAGTGGAAGACGAATGGAGAGGGCTGGTCATCAGTTGTTCAATAATTTAAATAAACGTGAAGTGAGGTGTTTGTGAAAAAAAAACAAAAGGTCTCCCGAAAAGGAGGCGAACTTCACATTATTTTTTATTTATAATAAAATGTATAAAATAGTTAATAGGGTGACATCATTGAGTAGATCAAGACTGCTGCGCCCCCTTAATGTGGCTTCAGGTCGTTATTAATACGAGGAGACTGGACAAGTGCGCCTGAATAGGAAGCAACGGCCATTCAAAAAAGAGAGAGTATGAATTACCATTATTCAAGAAAGGATAGAATAATACAAGATACGGTACAGTGACAATATATTTGTAAACCACCTATGTGACTGTATAACATCATTAAAAAATTTATAAAAGGAGTAAACAATGCATTAATACAGAGAATATAAAACATTAATTAATCTAACTATATTTGATATGAATTCTTATTCGTTAAATGGCCACAAATGGATATTTAAAGCTCAGAATAATTTTCCAATTCCTTCATATACTTCACAAAAAATT
>WOGN01008125.1:0-11459 GCA_015342105.1 Leptinotarsa texana
GGATATGACTCCTTGACTAAATATTCAACACAGGTTAGAATCGCCAGATTTGGCTCCCAGCGACTACTGGCTGTTCACAGACCTCTAAAAGATGCTCACCAATAAGAAATTTCGCTCGAATGAAGAGGTAATTGCTGAAACTTAGGCCAGTTTTCAGGTAAAAGATAAATCGTTCTGAAATTTAGCCAATTTTGAATAAAAAAAGTCGTTTACTGTCCTAGGCCAACGACCTTCCATTACATAGTTACATACACGGACCCATGTAACCAATGTTGTTTATTACTTTCTGGTAATTTTATGAAAATAATCAATTATTAATCAATTATTATAATATATTCAGATCTGTAATATGATTACGGTAAGCAAAATGCCCTCTGTCTTGTTTCTTTTTGAAAAACTTGGATTTCAGGATATGAGGATATGGTGAGACATTTTTATGTTGATATATACACGCCTTTCCAATTATAGACTGAAACTTGATGACCACAAAAAACACGCCTATATCGCACACGCGGACATTCAAAGTAATTTACTGACATTGAACTTCAAGGCCCGTGTTGGAGTACAAAGAAGTAATACAGAAGGTGTGTGTAAACCGTGCCTACCGGCTATTATGTAATTAACGGTTATAATAACATTAGATAACTCATTTCATGGACTTTGTTCCTAATAGTGTTCAGGTCCAGTAAAAATATTTGGAATGCTGACTAAAGAGGCATTTCATGGAACCAAACAAGTAAGATTTTACAATCTATCAATTATGAAATCTGCTCATTAGAGAAAACAAAGTCTAAGGTACGGCAATTTGTCCTGCAATCTAGCAGCAAAGGATCCATGAATCAAAATCCGAAACATTTCAGTTTGGTCACATGATAAAGTTCTATTCAGATTTAGTTCTGCTCAACTTCTCCGCTTTCAATTAGTTTTCATCTCATTTGAGTCACAAAATAAATTCTCTGTTGAAAAATAATCAGTTTCAACTCGACAGCCAATCAATATCCATAGAATCTATTATAACGTACATTCTTGAAAATTTAAAAATTTGCACATGCATTTATCAAAGAAAGAAATTGAAACAATTCTAGCTTGTGCCACTGATTGAATTGGAAACATTTCATGGAACTGAAAACAGTACAATACGAAAATTCCAATTCCTTCTTGAATACCGTTCATAAATCGATATTGAGAGCCTTATTTAATATATAAAAACAAAAAAAACTGGACAAATCTAAGACTGAATTAAAAATTATTGAGCCCACATAGACTTAGGACTCATAGCTTATTCAAGGTTCGATTATCACGAAAATTGTTATGAAAATCGATTCATGGAAGAAAGAACCAATAAACCATTTACTTTCGTTTCTATAGCAGTATAGAGGACACGACCCTCAAGATGACATCATAGTTGGTGAATAGTTAAAAGTTACTCGAATAGTTTAACACTTGGAAGTTTTTAGAAAAATCATCTTCATCATTTGGTAGTCAACATATTTGCCAATTTTTACTCATTAGTATAAATTCAAAAACTCCTATAGTCAGCTTCAGGTTGAAACAAATGTTCAAGTCTTTTCGATGCGATCTATTCAAATAATGTGTTCATTTTGTTAGCAGTCAGTTGCCTAAAATATTCAAAAAAAATTTTTTTTTCAAGTTTTCCATCTTCTGAATATTGATGAGGAAATAGAAAAGAACGAGAGAGAGATTTCTCTTGATGATAAAATGCGAAAAAACTTGACACAGAGTAGACAAACAGTAGATAGGCGAAATACTTTCTTTTAATGTGAATTAGTCTTACAGAATTAATATTTTTACTTTTCTGGCGAAATCAAATACAAGGTAAAAGGTATGAAAGTGAAACAGAACAGAAAATGAAAGTTAAGATGATACAACGATGAGGCATGAAGAAACAAAAATGTTATTGCATTCGAGAAATTCATGAGTGATAGGTAACTACGTTTCATAATCCGAATTTCAATCTAAAGGGACATATTCATTATTATCATAAAAACATACAAATATAAACTGTTTAGTTCACTTTCATCATAACTAGTAGATGAGTTGAGTTGGTTGTTGAGTGAACAATTGTGAATATGTACATGGTTTTGTGGTGAACACCACAACTGAAATGACCGACTCTAAAATACAAAATATATTTCTATTTCTGGTTTGGCTTCAACACTAGCGCCACCTTGCGACAAAAAACCTGGGAAAATAGCATAGACCAAACTGAAAACTGAATGAAGGAATAAAAAAGTCAATGAGCTGTATAATAAATTGGGAATAATTAATAATATTCTACAGTGAAGGGCAGTAAAGTGCAAGAGACAGACAAGTACAGAAAATAAAAAAAACGAGTGCAGCAGAAGAGGTAAAAAAATTTTTCAACAATGAAATGCGTTTCAGATAGAAACAAGAGTCGAAGACGTTTTTGCGCCTCTGAAAACAAATTCAGTCTAGTCTAATCGCAGAGAGTACAAAAATTTTTTGGCTAGAAGCTCACAACGAAAAAATCACCTGGTATCAAAATTAACAATTCCTAGGTAGATACTGGTAATATAATATAAAAAATTGAATCTGAAAATGCCAGAAAAACTTCCGAAAAGTACTGTTTTCCCCATGAGCTCATAACAATTTGGTGAATCTAATCGCAGAACTTCTTAAAATACTGATAACATCCAATTGATGCTATTTGAAATAATTCCATTGTGATCATTGTGAAAAAAAAATATTGTTCAGATTGTCTTAAGGAAATCAATAATTACTTTTTGAACAACCTGGTTTGCCACGGCACTGGCATTCTCCACTGATTTATTGTGAAAGCTCCAATATTGTACCTTGTTCGATCTTGACTTATTTCGAGGTATCCATCAAGATCATTAGTTTATGTGTTTCTAACATTTCCGTATTTATTATATTTTTTATTTCAGAGAGATATTCTGTCCCAAATCATTTTACACCGTATTACGTAGTACCTTCTGAATAATATCTATCACAAGGCTTTCTTTTGCTTAGAATTTGAAATTCCGATAGAAATTCTCCAACTTGGTTTCGACAAAAAAAATTGTGGGTTTCAGATATAGATATATAGGGTCTTTCATTGGTCAATTCCTATCATTAAATTGGAATAAAACAAAGTGTAGGTGGTTTGTGGTTCATTCGTATACACCTCTGACTTGAAAAAATATTACAAGAAAGAGTCTAACGGGGTCAAATCGCACGATCTCGGTGGTCAGATCACATCACCTCCATCATCACCACATCCCTCAAATCATGTCCAATGCGACATGAGCTTGTGGCACGTAGCGCCATCCTGTTGGTGTCCAGTTCATCCAATTCAAGCTGAAAGAAATTGGTAAGCATCAACCTATAATGCTCGTATTTGACAGTGATGGCCTGGCCAACGTCGTTATCAAAGAAATATGGACCGATGAGAACGCCAGCCCAAAATCTTGGATCTCATGTGGATTGTTATCGTCTCTAATTCTACAATTTTCTTTGTCCGTCCAGAAATGGTCATCATCTCTGAAGAGGAGTTTTCGATAGAAATTAAGGTCAATGCCTATTGCTCCAGAGCCCATTCAGCGAACACCCATCGTTATCTATGGTCGTTTACCTTCAAGTTGTAGTCTGTGACAGACCGCGCGATACGTTGCCCGAACAGAACACAGATTTTGATGCAATAACTGTATCATTTGCACGTGTTGCTTTGGTGAATGAATGATAACTAATTTGGCAATTTGGCAGATGTAGCTTCAACAAGATGGCCATTATCAATTGTCAAAGTTTGGAAGTACATGTTGATAGACACCATATATGAAACCATTCTCACAGATATTGAATGCCTCGTGGTATTTTCTCCCTCAGATGTCACGTCACGACGCAAAATTCTGTCAACTCTTTGTTAGACAATGGAAGTAACACATATAACTGGTATTCTGGTTCATATATTGAGTTTGTTTCCTCTCTAATCATCATTGCACTACACAAACAGGTATCTTATCAAAAATTTCCATTCATAGTCGTTAAAAAAGCAATTTCGAAAATTGGGTAACGCCGGCCCTGCCCTCGACCTCTTAAGAATCCGGATCTTCCGAGTTATCTTTCAACCAGGAAGGCTTCAGTTTTTTTTTATATTTCGTAAAGCACCTTGAGATGTTTTGGCTAGACGTGTATAAACAAGGTCACAGCAGATTGATCGCTCTCAAATTCTGATGCAAACTTATCCTTCCGCAACATTCTAAACGAATCAGCTGTTTTATGTTCTGTCAAAGCCATAAGAAATAAAAACCGGTAGTATTGTATGTAGTATGTACCTATGAATAATTACTTCCTTTTTTAACAAAATATAGCTTTTGTCTAAGTAGATCATTGAAAAATATACCAACAATTTCCATGGAAAATATTCATTGAAGTCAATTCACAAAGAAACTCTTCATCGATTTCTTTTTGGGTTTTAATTTTCTAGACCTCAATACACTGACCGACGAATGAAGTGCAACAGAAATTCGAAGCAAATTATTATCTTGGAAGATGAAGTTCCACAAGGGTCAGTCATGGGACCATTACTGTTTTTGCTCTAAATTATTGAATTGCTTCAACATATCGAGACTTTTTAAGTAGCTTGTTTTGTTGATTATACTTCTGTTTCTGAAGAAGCTGACAGTCTTCCTATCACAACTGTTGGAAAATATTGAGTTGAACAATTCTGGAATTTGTGAAGTTTCCAAATTTTCAAATTCAGCAATTTTAGACCTGGTACATATTATAAAAATTTACAGTCCTCCATTTTATACTGAAATACAAATTTCGCCTTTTTTTCCTTTTTTTGCACTTGGAAAACTGAACGCTTTCCATTATATTTTCCAAGACCTGAAATCAACATAATATTTTTGAAATCAAAAATTTTCTATTATTTTTTTAAAACAAATTATTATCTTTGTTTGAGTAATTCAATTCAAGTAGATATTCATACTTTTTCAAAGGCTTATATATAATAATTATAAAATATATACAAAAAAATCTCCCGTTTTGGAAAGCTGTGACAATATTTTTCCTGATTCATGATCCACTATACATTCCAGGAATTTTTGATTCTTGAAGCTTTTTATGAGGAAAAAGTTAATTTGTTATTATGATTTCATTCTTCTTTAATAATTCACTGTAAATATGTAAAATTATTCCAAGCTATACTTCTATCAAATGAAGTAATTCCTCCGTAATGTATTCCATTCATTTCAATAAATTATTTCACCTTCCAATCGCGGCATGTGAAAGAAAATATATCAACCAGTTTCCGTTTATCATTTGCCAAATTGGTGCAATATACTCGTATAATTTTGTCGTTTCATTTTCATCTGTCAACACTAGGTTCTTATGACTACCGGATAAAGTTGAAGTAATAATATAAGTATATTGCATACAGTGTGAGAATTTTCGATATCGAGTTTGAGTTTGATGAAATTTGTGTTTATATAACGGGTGATATATTTATTAGTGTTTGATAACCATCTGAGTGTCATTTCTAGTCTTAGCAATAAACAACAACCCCATGGACGCAATTTTTCCCTTATCTTTTCATGCCACCAATTCAAAAATTATCGTGTTTTCCTTCACTACTAGGATTTTTCATTTTTCCACACTTATATAGTGGCAACAGAGTAAAAATCATTATACCTCAGAAAAAAGTAGTAGAAAAAAAGTTTTATCACCATTTTTCAAAAAGTTATTCAATTGTTAACTACCAAATTTTTCCCAATCTCCGTTGACATAAATAATGGGATAAAATATATAAATAATTAGCTTATGAATTCTAAACTTCGTGGAACCCTTTTGATGTATATATACTTTATACGATCCTGTAATAAAAGTTCATAAAAATTCATTAATTTGTTAATTATGATTTTTATAACTATTGCAAAATGAAATATCTAAAACATTTTTGATGAAAAAATTGTTTCCAATTGATATTTAGCTATCTGTTTTCACATTAAACAATGGCAGTTATTAACATAGGAAATTAATTTTTCACGTAATTTGTTTATCAAATTGTTTTAAACAAATAGAGAAATTCGATATTTAAAAAAAAAATTTTTGCTGTATTGTTGTCTAGAGATAATTATGATTTTTTAACAAAGTTTTTTTTCCTAATTTCAATTTATTTAAAATTGATGTTTTATATTTCGATTGTTTAAATGATTAGTTAAGAAATGATTGTGCTTTAAAAAATCATAATTTACACTTTCAAATAGTTTTCCAGAAAAATCTTTTATTAATCATTCAATTGCTTATCAGATCAACAATTTGTTATAAACAAATATTGACCAACGTTATATAAATTTGTTTTTATTTATTATAATACGTTCTAATATCATACGATACGGTAATTTTTATGGCACTTTTTTATATACCTATAGCTGTTTTCATAATGTTTTCAGCTTCAGAAAAAATATATAATGTTGGTCAATATTTATTTATAATAAATTGTTAAACTGATAAACAATTGAATAATAAATTAAATTTTTTTTGATAAACTATTTAAAAGTGTAAATTATGATTTTTGAAAGTAAAATTATGGCTTAACTAAATATTTAAACAATCGAAATATAAAAAAATTGATTTCAAACAATTAAAAATTAAAATTAGAAGACTTTTTTTTAATCAGAATTATCTCTAGACAGCACAATAGCACAAAACAAATTTTTCAAGAATATATTGAAAAAAAATATTGAACTTCTCTATTTGTTTAAAACAATTCAATAAACAATACGTAAAAAGTTCATATCCTATGTTATTAACTGCCATTGTTTAATGTGAAAACAGATATAGCTAAATATCAATTGAAAAAAAAATTATCATATTGCAATAGTTGTAAAAAATCATAATCTACAAATTAATAAATTTTTATGTAGGCCAATTATTTATACCTTTTATCCCATTATTTATGCCAACGGAGATTGGGAAAAATTTGTTAGTTAACAATTGAATAACTTTTTGAAAAATGGCGATAAAACTTTTTTTCTACGGGACTCGATTCATTCAATTGTTAAGAAGATACTAGATTTTTTTTTTAATTTTCAAAATTACTTCGGTGAAATCTGGCTAGCTGGCCTTAATTGAACACAAACAAGGTTAATATACAGCCAGAGACACATTCCAACTTGTTTCTTGAGTACTTCGACCATTCCTCATCGCCTTTGATAATGTCTACCGCAGTACTAGACGAAACGTCAAGTATAAAACCCTGCAAACTACAGTCAAAAACCTGGAAAATAGATTTTACACTGTAAAACCATTATTGAAGTTATTTTCGAATGATCAATAATAATGAAAAATCTTCATAATTACTGAATACGAAACAGTACTAATATCGATCATTCTCGGTATTTTCACCTTCCACAATCTGAAAAAATATAAAAAAGACGAAAGAAAACTCTTATTTCCTTTACAAAAAATACTTTCTTTCAATATACGACAGAACTGTATCTTGAAGAGTGAAAGTAATACATAAGGTGCAAGAAAAGTTCCTCTGCGTTGTTTTTCTCAGTCGATTGACCCTGTAAGACTCATCAGTTGGTAATAAATGAGAGGTTTAGTTGTCGAAATTGGCAACGAAATCAAAATTGGAGAAAACGTGACAGATGGCAAAGGAAAGTCCTACTGTTGTTGGAATATCTAATTACCTGCAAGATATCGCTTCAATATTATATGAGGGTTCGCATTTCAAAACAGCATATGTGTGTCCAGTAGCGCAGACGAAGAGGAACTGTGAGGTTTACGAGTATATATAATAGAAGATTTCGATTATTTTTCTGTTATATCTACCTTGTTGATAGTTTCGGGATCACATATTATTGGGTTTCAGTAATTTTGAAAATGTTTATAACACGAAGCCCAATAAAAACATTGGTTGTCTATCTTTCACTAAGTAAATTTATTTATAAGCTCAACTATGTGACTCGAAAACAGACATGTGAGTAAACTAGTACACCTAGTATGATACTTGCTGTAATCTAGTATGAACTAGAATAATTCTTCGAAATAGCCTTTTCATGTATCCTTTACCATAATTTTCATGTTCATCTATATCTCATGTATTGTTTGATGATGTGGCTGATTCCAGTGTCATGTTTTTCAATCGATTATTCTCGGTGTTTGCTATTCCATTCTTTTCTGATGTCTTAACAAATTTTCGAATAAAAATGTTTCAACTTGTCAAGCGAATGTTTTTGTTAGGACCACTCTCTATATCACAATATTATTCGAATTGAAAATAAACCTTGAAACCTACATCTTGAAATCGTATATCTTGAAGAACTATTAAGATATATATATATACGATATGGAACATTTTTGTCACATAGCATATCTTTCCAAATTATGCAAATCGGTATTTAGTAAGAAATTGCAAGCAATAAAAAACCATGTATGTGATTATCATAGTCATCTATTATGGTTTCATATTCAAAAACGTTTTGTAATCAACTTCGAAAGTAGATACGTCGGTGTCTGGGATCAGAAAAAATAAACGAAAGAAGAATAGTTATTGAAGAAAATATTGATGTTGTCAACAATACGAAAGTTGAAAGAAATTTGTTGACAAATCAAGGAAATATCAAGTATCCAATTTCTAATCAAGATTTTAGACTTTCCACAATCACTAACAGCGTTTTAACATCCGTACACTCTTTCTTTCAATGTCCCTTATTTTCTCTTTCCTTAGTAAATTATATCCTAAATAATCTCGAAACAACTGATAATGCCACCTGATTATGTGTTCAAATTAATTAACCAAATGCACATTAAACAATTAACAGGCAATTTCAATGTCTTATGTAATTCGACTCGGGGCTAAAGCCGTTATGCTCGATAAACACGAATTTTTCTAACTGCTAACCTCCAAAAAATACACTTCTCGTCACAGTAGAATTCACATCAGAGCGGGTGCTTTCACGTCTGGATTACTCAACGTGTTGTGTGAGTTTATGTGAACGAATTGTCAAAATAACGCCTTCGGTAGCGTTTAATGTTTTATTTTATTCACACGTAATCATGAAACTACAGGACAAAAGTCTGATTGACGGTTTGTCAACTACGCTGAACGTGACATAATTCAGATGAACATTCAGAAATTATCAACATGAGTTAGATCTGGTAGCCGTGGCTGCGTGATATTTCCATTAAAGTATTTTTTGTGAGTTCGAGTAGATTTTACAAGCAAAGTTCATCAGCTAGTATCACTGTACTCAACTAAAAAAAAATATAAGATTGGTGGCACTTTATGGCACGACAGCACACCCTTCTCGTCATTCCATTTCATTCCAGGACATCGGCTGTGAATGCTCATCTTCACCGGCAGCAGGAGGTTGCTTATCTCAATGAGGATCTAGAAGTGATTTCAAGTTTGGGTGAAAGTAACCAGGTACCAGTCAATACCAAGACAACCCAGGCATCGGTTTTCTCCAAAAAGATAAATGTCTTCGAACTGGATATAATAATGTCAAGACAGATATTCCGCTTTCTGCTTCAATAAGTTTAGTGGGGGTTGAAATAAACAACAATATGTCTTGGCTCAATCATCTCGTTGGAATTTCAAAAACTGCTTCTCAAAAGCTTGGAACACAGTTACGAACCAGTAAACTGTAGACACCTCAGTAAGTTTTGGTGCTTTATAAAGCTCAGATCAGACTTTCTTTGGGGTATTGTTCTCATTTGTGAAGCTCCACTCCTAAGCATATCCTGAAGCTGCTGGATTTTATCCAGGAAAGAGGCATCTGCCAGATTGGCGACGCGAATATCACTTGCAACTTTGAAAGTCTGGAACATCGAAGAAAGGTTGTAGATTTGTCTCTCTTCTATAGATACTTTCACGGGAATTGTTCAAGTGACTTGGCATAGTTGATTCCACCAAGAGCAGTACATATCAGAAGTACGCGACGGACTGTGGCTGCTCATCGTTTTGAGGTTCAATCCAGTACATCTTCAACTTCAACAATTGAGGTCCCTTCCATATGGATTCAATCTTCAGCGAATCGCTACTTTCGCAAAGGCACTGCTCTTAGAGATTGAGTTTCGTCCTTAAAAAATGGGCTATATGGCTGAATAGTTACAAGTGTCTAATAATAAAATAGAGTTACTTTACAGATCACATTCCAGCCAGATCAAGCTTCACTAATTCTAGGAAAATGAAGGTGAAAATTGAGACGAATTGAGTTAGTGCTCACGTATTCACAATAAGATTGAAGTCCTTTCATACCGAATACAAAGTATTAGCCGACTATGCCATGATTACCCCGGTTGGTAAAAGAGCAACAATGGCGTTTCAATCTATGATGGAATAATCATATGAAAGGTTGTGAAACGAGATTCAAAAAGTGGAAGAATAAGTGTTTTCTAAGAGTATCGAACATTCAATATTGCTTTCGTGTTTCGAGATTAGAAGTGCAGCCATTCTGTAAGTGTTTCTAGTGTTGCCTCCAGAGGTGATATGAGATGAGATAAGATAATTTCCTCTTGATAAAAGAAAGAACCATTATGAATCTTGTCTGGCAATCAGTGGTGCCATCAGTACTACATCATTAACGGCCATAGAGATATTTCTAGATCTACCTCATTTCCACATTTTTCTAGAGAGAGAGGCTAGATGGACTACTTGTATACTTGTGCACATTGCCAATTGCACAAATCAATTTAATGCAGAGTGCAACAGACTGTTGGATACTGTCTACGAACTGCCTTATAAAGTACTGTTCCCGAGTAGAGGGGACTGGATCCTCCGGGAGAAAGAAATATTAAGAGCAGATAGTTGTTGGTTCACAGATGGATCAGAAAGACCTCCCGGTTCTGGTGCAGGTGTTTTCAGTCGCAGACTCAGGACAGAGATAGCAACCTGCCTAGGAACCTATGCCACTGTATTTCAAGCAGAAATTTGCGCTATTGAATTATGTGCGGGGAGATTGGAAGAATCCAATCTCATGAACAAATCAATAAAAATATTGTCGAACAGTCAAGCAGCGTTGGAAACCCTTGGCTCCTACCGAGCAACGTCTAAATTGGTAGCAAATTGACAAAAAATTGGTAGCAATCTGTTAGGTCTTCCTTGATAGGAATACCTAACAGATTGCCTCTGGTCTGGATTCCTGGCCATACTGGCCTGGAAGGCAATGAGGCTGCTGACTTCCTTGCAAAGAAGTGCGCTGCAAGCAGCTTCATCGGACCAGAACCTGTCATTTGCATCGCTTTAGACTTTGCCAAACAAACATTGAACACCAGCATGGCGAGATGATTTATAGATTTATGGACTTCTGGGAGAATCTTTCAGGATTGGCTCACTCCAAGTCGTTTGTTCACCCTTCGAAGCTTGATACCAAACAATTGTTGGACTACAGTAGGGATGAACTACGATGTCTAACAGGCCTTCTTACAGGTCACTGTCATTTGAATCATCATATGCAGAGACTCGG
>WOGN01008126.1:0-11459 GCA_015342105.1 Leptinotarsa texana
GTTGATCCTGCTCTTTGACTTCGATTTCCCCTAGTAGTTCAACGAAGTGCCTTGAATTTTTCACAAAAGATGATGTTTTACCCTGCAGTGGTTTGATGTTTTACCCTGAAAGCTGAAATCATCCACAAAGAAGAACAATGGTTTAGGAGAAAATTCAAAGAGGCCGCGTATATTTTGTCCAACAACGCATTTAGTCAAGCTAGCATAGAGATACGTGACATATGGAAATCTCTTATCAAAAGAAAACTTCCAATTCCCGCCAAACGGTCATCTCCCTCTAAAAACCAATAAAGCGAAAGAAGTGAAAGGGGAGATAGGTGAAAGCACTCGAGCGACCATATAAATGGTCAGATTTCGGAGGAATAAGTCCAGTTATCACCAGAAGATGATTGTCGTGACATAACTTGATTTGAAATCTTTTTAATTTTTTCAATTTGTTTTTCCTATTCGTTAATAATAATTTCAATCTTTATTTCTTCAACTTTTATTAATATTTCAATTTTATTTGTTTGGTTGTAGCTTGTATGTTGATTATTTGTAAATTCAGTTTTTGTTTAATAAATTTGTTATTTTCGGTTATTCTTATTGTTTTTATAATTGTTTTTTTCAGGGTTTACAGATCAATTTATATTAGGAATCACACGTTAAAAGGTAAGATCTCGTTAGTCCTTAGCTCCCACAAGTTTCTCAACTTCTGAGAGTTGTCGTTCGTATGGGGGCGGCAGCTGTATAACGAAAAAACAATTTTTTTTTTCAAACAGAAGTCCGAACTGATGAAATACACCACAAAACATTGTCAACCACCTTCAAACAAACACTGACATTATTTTATCCGTTTCGGGGACATTAATCTGTTTGGAGAAAACCGATGCCTGTGTTTTTGTGACATTGATCCTCATTGAGAAATGCTACCTTCTGCTGCCGGTGAAGATGTGAATCCGCCGCCAATAACCTGGAATCCAAATGGAACGACGAAACAAGTGTGCTGTCGTCAGCAAAGCAGGTTTATTGCATTCTTGAGTTTTTCCAAAGAGTCGTTGACATACAATAGAAAGAGGATTGGAGACGATATAGAACACCAGCGTTGATGGAAAAATTATTCGAGAGATATCGGTCGACGGCCAATTGCAGGGAACATCCTTTCAGGAAGCCTGATGAGTCATACACTAAAATAATCCAAGAGGCCATAGCTTCGAAGTTTGTCCAGCAAACTTTCATGCCACACACGGTCAAATGCCTTAGAAATTTCAAGCGCTACAGCTCTTGACTTCTCATGTTTCTCGATTGCGTTATTCTAAATATGGGTGACATACGATAGAAGGTCACCTGTTGATCTTTATTTCAGAAGCCATATTGATGATCGCTGAAAGTGTTGAAGCCTTTGACATATTCAAGGACATGGTGATTTCGGCTTTCTCAATGATTTTTAATATACCTGATAGCAAGGCGAATTATCTATAGTTATTTGAAATATTTTTCTTGCCCTATTCGGGAATAGGCTCAACGCGAACAATCTTCCTACAAGAAAGAAAAATCCGGTTGTTTGAAGGTGATTGCCAATGTTTCGTGGTGTATTTCATCCGTTCGGACTTCCATCGTCTAATATAATATAAATTGAGTCGAAAACCCCGAAAGAAAACATTGAAAAATTAATAAGATTAACCGAAAATAACAATTTTATAAATTTTTGTTTTTTTTTTAATTATTTTTACTTATTTTTATTATTTTATTGATAAATTAAATTATTTTCGGTTGATCTTGTTAATTTTCTATTTGTTGTTTTTCAACAACTGATGAAAAGGAAAAATCCCTTTCTTGCAAGACATGTTGAAAATTCTGCAAAATACTGGTGCAATTCCATTTGAGCACTTTCAAGTACGATGACGGACACTTCATCAAGACCAGACGCCTTATTGATATTGAGCTGTTTCAGAATTCGCCTGACTAGACGTTAATTGAGTAAAGTAATTTCTGCCATTGTGGATTCTAGTGGGGGAATAGTGGGTGTTACCTTTTCCATAAAATCGATTATGGAGTCGAACGCAAGTAGTTCAGCTAGTAGATTCGTTTTTTCTATGGCTATTGTTGCAATTGAATAATCGGTTGTATTAGTGGTGAAATTGTGAATTTTGTAGACAATCAGATTTTTTCCTGATTGTCTGATTGTGAAGTTCTTTGCCTTCATTTATCCTAAGTTTGCAGCTGTTCAGAGTATTAACAATCCTAGTTAGGGCAGGTAGGCGAGATTCATCGGGGCGACAGCTTTCTCGCAATTTTTGTTGAACCAAGGTTTGCCTTCAGGAGTTTGTCTCATTGAAAAACGGATATATGCAACCATGGATAAAAGAATAACTTCCATGACTTCAGAAGCATAAATAGATGGATTTTTGGAGCTGAAACAAACATCTAGCCAGAGAAAATTTTGTAAATGGTCATGAAAATCTTCCCATTCAGCAGATCTGTAATGCCAAACTTTGTGCGGCTGAGATTGTTTCACAACATTTATCGGCAATTCACTCAACACTGAGATGATTTTGTGATCCAAAGATCCCAATGGAGATCTCACGGTGACTGTGTAAATTTCTGGATTGATTGTAAGATATAGATCCAGAAGATTGAGTAAGTTTGCCGCTTATGGCAAAAGCATCAGCTTCACGAGCTTGTTTGTCGTTGATATTCGTAATTTCTTATTGTGATAGCATCTATGGACCTGTCTTACTGCAGTACGATGCACACAACGTATTCAACATTCATGTTTGAGATTTTGTTATTGAATTAGTAAATATGACGACGTCTCATCGTATATGAAACACTCTGGTTCGTTGAAACTGAATACCAAATACTCTCTGAACTCTGAATCTATTATTCAACACGCATAAGATTCTCATTTCCAAAACACCAAAATACATCCTTCGTAGGCTGACAACTTTTTCCAGTGTAAGTAGATCAAATAATCCAAACAGTAAGTTATCAATCATATTTGTGAGAGAGATAAACAGAAACACATATTTGTTTGAACGTGGTTGACAATGTTTTGTGGTGTATTTCATCAGTTCGGACTTCCATTGTCTGATCTAATATAAATTGATTTGAAAACCCTGAAAAAACAAATACAAAATTGATAAGATCAACCGAAAATAACAATTTAATTAAACAAAAACTGAATTTACAAAAAATCAACATATTTTGCTACAACCAAACAAATGAAATTAAAATATTAATGAAAGCTAAAAAATTAAGATTAAAAAATTATTATTAGCAAAAATAAAAAACAAATTGAGATAATTAAAGAGGTTTCAAACCAAGTTATGCCACGACGTTTCGATTGTTAGTATCCACAATCGTCAGTTATCACCCGAAGACGGTAGTATCCCCCGATGTCCCGATGCATTTGGTAGGGTGCGCCAGAATTATCAACCAACGACCACTCCCCACACCGTGGGGTATGTGATCATTGGGTTCTAGAATCATGTACCCTGAGCAAGCGCAGTGAGCCTATAATGACAGCCTTCTGCATCTATTCGGCTAAGATGTCTGTCTTCTGTCTTAGTGCGGCAAGCCGATATGATTTCAAGATTTGATCCAATAATCAGAACACTTGAGGGGTCTGGATAGAGTCTGTGGAGTTCGAAGAGAAAATCTCGATATTTCATCCGTTTTTCCTGGTGGACCATATTTGTCTCGCCAGGAGCTGAAAATCCCATGACAGATATTTTACTCTGGTGTCTGTCAAAGGTTGTGCTGATACTTGCCGCAGAGAGAGTTCTTCACTGTTGTTACCTTTTGTGAGTGACATTGTTTCACCCCAAAGTAAGTATGCGTCTCTCCGACATCCAAATGGTATAGGATTCTTCCATTTACGAGCTACACATCCTCTTCGTAGTCCCCGAATCGTCCTCTTTTGAGATGAACCATTGCATATTTGTCTATAACGAATTTCATACCGATAGCATGCATGTACTTTTTCACCACCTTCAAGGACTAATGGAGATCCTTCTCACCAGGGTTTGAGATCATTCATATAAAACAAATGGATGAACTTGTGCCTCCGGGTGCCACAGTTATACTCTTGAGTATTTCTGGGCGCAATGGATTATGGAATGAGTGAGATGCAGAAGAGAAAGGGACTGAGGGAATCGCCCTACAATGCACCCCTTCTGAAAGTGACCCACCCTTTTTGGATTTTGTCAGATGTTATGGTGAAGCCCGTTCTCTAGAGTGATATCGGTGATTCAATACATCCCACTATTTTGTCGGATACTGTGAGTTGTTCAATGCACCTCAATATTTTGTCGGGTACTGTAAGGCATCTGAACAAATGCATGATGGAATCATGCGGTATTGTATCAAATGCCTTACGGTAATCGATCCAGGCCATAGAGAGGTCACGCTTATATTCTATTGAGTCCTGCGTTACATATTCATCGATGAGCAGACTCTCTCTATATTCAGTGACTTCTCTCTTTGACCCTTTCTGCTCATATATCCATTCGAACACTTGGTCAACTGCGGTGAGTAGTCGTGTGTATAGGTTGCTCGCAAACAACTTATAACACGAGTTCAAGCATATTGAAGCCGAACAGAACAGAAGAGGCCGATATCTGGCAAATCAACACCGCCTTGTATTGCGTCGTCCTATCGCTCTCCGAATCGGAAAGATGAAATCTCGGCCTTGCGTTTCAGGAAATTGAACAGCGTGTACACAAGATGGAGGATAGGATCACGTTGGCGAGACAACACGCGTCTCGTATCCAGTGTGTGATGGATCACGCCCACAGTGCAGCAAATAGCCGCCAAACTACGACGTATTCATCACACTTTAAGTCAAGGTGTGCTGCTGACCACCAAACAGCACTGCCTCAATATGATACGAATGCTATTGGCTGCTAAGAAATCACTGGTGAGGCGAGAGCTACAAGTATCGCGAAGAAAACCTTAGGTTCCGCGAAAAAACTTCTTGCTTATTCCAAGAGCCCCCAAGTGTTGGGGATAATCCGTCGACCGCTGATCAGGTGGGATCCTACTGAAATTATATCTATGAACACCCGCAGCCACGCAATTTAGACACTTCAGCCCTAGCGCAGTTTGAAATTTTCAACAGACAGCTTTGACAGCATGGGCTGAACACTTATTGATGGAAAAAACTAACAAGCACCCATCACCATCTGGCCAGAATTTTCAACTAGTGGCTGGACGGAGAGCAGCCAATTCCGGATTGGTTTGTCAATGTGCGGACCGTTTTCATCCCCAAAAGTGGAGATTTTTCGAAGCCGATTCATTATTATCGTTATTATTTTTTTCCACCGAAGTGTGCCCTGGTCAATCCCTATCCCCAGAAGCTCCGATACATTCGAGAGGGCGCGCCAGAATTATCAACTAACGACCGTTTCCCACGCTGTGGGGTAAGTGATCATTGATTTCGTGAATCATGTGTCTTGAGCAAGCAAGTTATTATTATTATTAGTACTAGTGATTATTATTATAAGTATTAGTTATTATTATTATTGGGGGCGGCAGCTGATTAACAGAAAACCAGATTTCAAACAGCCTTTTTTTTTAAACAGATAATTAGTATACATGAATTTCAAACGGACTCTTGTTGAAGTTCTGGTAAACATCTCTGTTCCCTTACATAAATTTTTATGAAGAAAACTCAAATCGTAGATAATAGTTGAAATGTCCATTTGATATCTTACGATATTGAAGGGCAGTTTCTTCATATACATATAGGCTATACTGCGTTTCTTTCAGTTTTCTTTTCGATCCGTTAGGTTTCAATTATAAATTTTGGCGTTGTCCCATTTAATTATATCAAGTTTATTTGAACAATATTTAGAATTTCAGGGGAGTTAAAACCCATCAATGCTGTATCACTGATATATCTCTCCAAGTATCGCTAGCCGGATGGATAAGCATGAGAGGTATGTTATTCCCCATTCAATTGACCGCTATGTTTAACGTTGGTTCGAATCCTATGGTCGAAATATGGGTTTTCACCACGCATCTTCTCTTTCGGACTAGTAATCGCATGTTTAAAGGTGATACCTCGTTACTTCCCAGCTCGCACAAGTTTCTACTTCTGAGGGTTTGTCATTCGTAAGAAGACGACAGTTGCTTGATGGAAAAACAGATGTGAACACATTTTTCTAACATCCAAACATTATTTTTTGTTAAAGTTGTGAGTTTGTCTTCTACTTCTTTTTCAAAATTATGATATATTCTGATTCCAAAATTTGAAATCAGTAAATTGATATTTCACGATTCAGTCACCCCAGTTTTGCTGAGATATAGCTATTAATTTTTTTCAATACCAACTGTCGATTTTGTAATCTCGATCAATTGAATCGCAATTTACCCAGGATTTAATTGTTTCGCAACAACGGAGATGTTCTAAACTGTCAGATAGTCATTCATGCGTAAATGAAGATGATGATCTTTTAATACACATTTCTCGAACTGACATCTAGACTGAGCATTATAAAATAAAAAATACACAGTGAAACGCATGCTTCGCATGAGTAATGAAGTCGTGTTCTTCATTTCGAAATAGAATAGACCATCATTGTAAAATGCTAATAAGTGATATACCGGAGATAAAAAATAGGCTGAAGCAAACTGACTATCTACTTCTGAATATCTCTTCGCTCCTGCCTGGAAGAAAAGTAGCGGTATGCAACATGAAGATGTAGATTCAGATAGCAGCTTGCAGCTATCCATCATTAACTTATACTTCACCTTTGGTATTTGAATGATATTTTCTGTAAGAAAATATTTTCAAGAGCATTAATCGAGTATTTGATAGTTCACGTCATCGATGCATTAATATTATTCACCATTTGAATAAGAAATGTGAAATATGTATTTAAATGCTGATGGAAAATTCAAACGTACTAACACTGGGATGTGGGTACGTTTTATGAGGAAATATAATTGAATTGTTTGTTGTTTGTGAATAAACAATTTTTTTATTAAATTCTTAAATTCATTAACACGTCATTGATATAGTAAAACTTTTGTTTAGGAATTAATTCTGAATAAAACTGACAATTTGCTTCTCAAATTGTTCGAAAGCTAGAAGTAATTTATATGTGATGGAAACATGTTTTACACTCCTAGATATGGTCAAAGAGAAAGGAGATGATAGGGTGTATTAGAAATAGAATATGAAGTGGTCTAGAATATGTTAATGAATGCGAAACACCTAGTAACATTAAGACAAAAGTTTGTATGGAGATGGTTGACAATGTTTCGTGGTGTATTTCATCAGTTTGGACTTCCATTGTCTAATATAATATAAATTGATTTCAAATCCCCTAAAAAAATTAAAAATATTATTCGAAAATAACAATTTTATTAAACAAAAAACTGAAATTACAAAGAAATAACACATGAGCAACAACCAAAAAAAAATTTAAATATCAATAAAAGCTGAGAAAAATAAAAAATATTAGTTAAAAAAATCAAAAATAAAAATTAAAAGATTCCAAACCAAGTTACGTCATGACGTTCCGATTGTTAGTATCCACAATCATCTTCGGGTGATAACTGGATCTGACTGATTAAAGGTCATTCGAGTGATTTCAAATATCTCTTCTTCCCTCTCCCCGCTTCAATGGTTTGAGCGAGGATGACCGATTGGCGGGAGTTGATCGTTTATAGTTTGATTAGAGGTTTCAATATGTTACGTATCTCCACCCTACCTTGACTAAATGCGTTGTTGGACAACATATACCCAGCTTCTTTGGATTTTCTCCTAACTAGTATTTCTCTTTGAGGATGATTTCAGCTTGAGCCCAATTGATGTTTTGTTGATGAGTCCAAACATGCTCTGCTATTCCGGATTTGCTAGTTTCTCCTCGCTGTGTGTATTTCTTGTGATCAGCAGTACGAACTTTCAATGGCCTCTTAGTTTCACCGATGTATGATCATACATACAAGTAACCAGGTTTAATTCGATGCCACAAAAACCCAGGCATCGGTTTTCTCCAAGAACATAAATGACTCCAAACCGGATAAAATAATGTCAAATCAGACAATTCCGCTTTCTCCTCCGATAAGTTCGTTGGTGGTTGAAATCGGCACCCTTATGTCTTGGCACGATTATGTCGCATAGGAATTACAAATGCTGCTTCTAAAAAGCTTGAAACACTGTCCCAAATGAGAAAACTATACACACCTCGGTAACTTTTGATGCTTTGAAAAGCTCAGATTAGACCTTCTTTGGAATATTGTTCTCATGTATGGAGCTCTGATCCCAAACATACCCTAAGTTGCTGGATTACATTCAGATTGGAGACGCGAACATAACGTGTAACTTCAATTAGCCTGGAACATTGAAAAACGGTTGGAGATTTGTCTCTTTTCTAGAGATACTTCAACGGGAGATGTTCAAGTGACTTGGCACATTTGATTCCACCAAGAGCGGTACATATCAGAAACACGCAACAGACTGTGGCTGCTCATCGTTTTGAGTACACCTCGAACTTCACTATTTGGGGACTCTTTCACCTGGAGAACTACGTTTATGTGGAATAAACTCTCTTTGAAAGTTTTTCCAAATAGATTCGAACTCCAGCGACTTAAAGCCAAAGTGAATCGCTACTTTTGCACAGGCATCGCTCTGAGAGCTCCTTAAAAATTTTCCTGTAGTGCTTGTGTTTTGCTTGAAAAAAACATGTTTGTTTGAAGGTGATTGACAATGCTTCACGGTGAATTACATTAATTCGGACTTCCATTCTGTAATATGATAAAAAATGATTCGAAATTCCTGAAAAAACAAATAAAATTGAGAAATATATTAGGACAAAACTTGGATCCATTCCAAGTTTTTTCCTAATAAAATAAAATACAAGCGAAGAATCAAAAATTGAACAATTAAAAAGTAAATCAAAAGATTTCAAGCCAAGCCCTCACCTGAAGACGTAACATCGGATGTCCACCAGTGATAATGACAGTGTTTCATGTCAGAAATTCCCACTTCGGAAATCTGTATTCACTAATTGATCTACATTTAATTATTCTACTGTTACTGCATAATAATCCGTCGCCTCAGTGAACACGGGGTAAAGCAAACTAAGAACACGAACAATTACGAGATTCGCGACCTTGCTGGGCCGTTCCGCGTTCCCCACAATGTCGACGACCCACCTTCCCCACCATGGCTATTGTTATTTTTTTGGTGGCTCGACACTACGTGAATCTAATATAGACTGCCCCATTACGACGTAAATAATAAAAGGTATTCTTCTAAAGGTGACTGGGAATTTGAGAGATGCGGTTTTTATGGAAGGTATGGCATGTTGATGAATATTATTAGAAGTGGATAAGCTGAAGAAAATTCGAATTGATGTACAAAAAAATACGTGGAACATATTACGATTAGAGGCATATTCAGATGTTTTCCTCTCCAATTCTTTAATTTAAGTGAAATATTGACTGGTTTTCCAGTAAGGAAAAATGATCCCTGGTTGAGTGAAGTACTCAAACTACGTTCATTTATTAGTGAATAAAGTGTGAATAAAATAGTTTTCTCTAACCATAATGAAATTTTGTTTTACTTTTCTCCTTTTATATATTTATATCTGTTTATATACCAATTACTTTTTCTGAGATTTAGTCTTAGCAAATCGTGAATATCATTCTTATTATGTCCACTAGAAGTTAGAGGGAAGTAGCCAATGCTTAGATGGCTGAAGTGGTTTTTCTTGCAGGAATCGAAAAACATATTTTATTCGATGAGATTATTTTGTGAGTATATGTACTTCTTCATATAGTATTTCCAAAACTAATTGGAACAGCACAGAGAAGTAATTCCCGCCTTGACATAGGCGTTGGCATATTATTTTTCAGTGGTAGTTTTTCATTTACTTATCCTTACAATCATAGCAATTGATGACCCCATGAAAAAGTTATCTCAACTGAATTTTTCCTTTATGGGTAATTATGAAAAACTTTGAAATTCAAGGTAGGTAATTACCGAGTCGAAAACTCTAAAAGACAATGAAAACACAAATAATCACACCGAATTCTCATCGCTGTAATTGGATGAGGAGGAATCATCGCCGGATTGAATAACGATCGGACTTATGGAACTTTGCACATAATATTTGTTTTCTTTTTTCATAACGTGGGCCACACAGTTCTTCCACACATCACTATTGCCCACTTCATTCACCACTCGCCTTATATTGTCAAGCACTATAGCATTCAAAGTCGGTGACTGATTACATTTTGCCAAGCTTCCTTTCATCGTGGCCCAAACCATTTCAATTGGATTGAACACACAATAGTATGGAGGCAAACGTAAGAGAATATGACCTCGTGTTTCACACATCGAATTAATTTTTTTTTGGCCGTCGGACGCATAGTCCATAAATAGCCAGCATCTAAAAGTTAGTTTTTCTCTCAATTTTTTTTCGGAAACAAAGGAAACGGGTTTTAGGATATTACTTTCCACACCCAGGGGTCGATCAGGGTGACTTTGCACAGAAAAGGTAGACCACTTAAAGAAAGGATTTCGAGGATGGGAACATGAACACATAGATTTCACATCAAGTATCCTCTACAACTTCAGGTAACAATCATTCACGAATTTCATCATAGCATCTATTACTTGTGGTTTGTTCAGTGCCAGTAAGTGCAGTATATTTAACGGTGATATTATGTTTTCCCGTCTTAATGTCATCGAATTTTATATTATACTCTTTTTGAAATTACGTTGTTTTATGGTCGCCAGTAATACCTTTTCCGATGGAATCTTTTCGGATATTTCCATGTCAGATTTCGTATGAAATCAACAATATCTGATTTTTTGTGTTAATGTTTAGTATTGTAGTCAATAACCAAGAGTGATACAAAGCGTTATCTGAACCATGTTTTGCCGCACGCATAAATTCGTGGTAATCAGCAGACGAATCTTTTATATTTTTGGCCGACAGAAGCAAAAAGTTAGGTAAGAAACCACTTTCATTCCCGGCATGCAAAATTATTACACGTTTTCTCCTTGAAGAAGGTGTGTTCAAAGCACAATACTCGATTTCGTCTACCCAGCCATATTTGACAACATCATAAATGTTTGCTGGATTCTCGGTAGCTTTTCATTTGCCTCAAATATTCTTGTCAGAGTTGAACACTGCGTGTCGATTCCATTATGACCATCCTATTGTTCAATTTTTTATATTTCAAACCACAAGACAATAAGACACCTCGTAGAGTTTCAAAAGATTTGAAATTATAAACGGGATAGTCGAGTAATTTATACCAAATCATTTCCAAGGTTGGTACTTCATTTTTTTGGTATATACCATGAATTGTTCGCCGAATCACATCTTTTGTAGCACCATCAACGTTTGCGAAATTTTTATTCGTTTGTTTTCGTTTCATTGCATGGTCAATGACATCCCCTATTTTAATGACTCGAAGAACTGTCGAACGAGATAGTTTCGTTAACTCGCATATTC
>WOGN01008128.1:0-11458 GCA_015342105.1 Leptinotarsa texana
AAGTGAAAAACAAAGGATTATGTGAAAATCTATTAAAATATAATGAAAGTTTGTGGATTATTCATAAATATAGATTGTATTACTTACTTTTTTGATAGTTTTAATGCTGAGAAAGTCTCAAATATTCCAAAATTCCAAAATACAATAGCTAAACAATGGTAATAAATCTTTATTTAGATAAAGGACCATAACCTCCCCTAACATATGACGTCACACTAACGTAGCATATTCGCTGAAATTTACAAAGGTTTTGTGTAATTTTGGCCATAATATAACGATAAATATTAAGTGAAAAATTCTTGGCGTGCGCTGCTTTCGCGAAAACAGAACACGCGACTCAACATCAGTTTTTGACTATTTGGCGAAATACGAGTTTGTTTTTGGAACTAAAACACATTTTTTGTTTCCGTTTTTGAAAACGAAACTAGTCGCAAGCAAGTCCGTTTGGTGGAAATCCGCCTTCAGAGATACTTCAAGTCATTCAAAATGAAAGATGTCAAAATACTCTTTGAGTCCTTAAAAAAAGTCGATTGCAAAAAATGGCGAAAATCTATCAAACATCCTGTAAAAGAAGCGGGCAACGTGGAAATTGTAGAACATCATAACATTCGACGTAGTTTCATCTCATGATAAGACACTTATACCTAATATCTTCTTAAATCGGCATACCTATTTATCATGTAAATATTGTAAATCAAAACGTTATAACAATATCAATTGTAAATAAATGAATAAACATAGTCATTAGTTTCAACTAGTAATTTTAATTGAATACCCAAAACGGACGCCACTACACGTTTAAAACGACCCGAAAGCTCATAAAATCTTTTGTTTGCGACCCGTTTGCGATACATCGATAAGGTGGACCTGGTAAAGTATTATAAACCCGCCTAAAGCAATGTAGGTGTTATTTTCCAGTGTATTTTATCATATGGATACACACCTTCAAAACAGACAGACTAAACACAGCTACGAGCTGAAATAAAACAACACAGGTACCCCTCTTCAAGGATTTTCCTGTAGTGCTGTAAGTCTCTAGTTATCTTGTGTCAACAGAGGCTGTTGATATCTAATTTTGCTTCGCCAATTTACTAAAGATTGCTGCTGAATTTAATGCTCTCTGGCCGATATAATCCGAGCAAAAAAGGTTGATAAACAATAATCACAAAAAATATAATTTCCTGCGAAATTACTTCAATATATTTGATATGCCTGGAGCGTCTATTCGTTTCGCATGATCGAAAAGCGAAATTGAGTTTACAGTTAACATTATGAGAAGTCTCACTTCACAACTTCTGTAACTACCGATGTAGAATTTCGATCATTTAATTCAGAGCACGACAATAAACACAGAAAAGTCCAACCGTATGGGAGAAAAATTTGTTGAATTGCTGTATTTTCACTGAATTAGTAATTTTTTTCAGAATAATAGTTCGAACAATATCAATTGAAATATACAGTTTGTGCGTCACGATTATTATTGTCATATTTCAGATGTCAGGAATGTGAGATGGTCAACAACAAATGCAACATTTATGCAAAGATGTACAAGAGTGTTGCATGGCAGAAATAAAAACGGACAGAAACTGGTCTGAGTAGCATGTTTTGTTGAGGAATGTTTTCTATCGTCACCACTGCACGAACATTTTTCATAATGATTTCTCTAGACCAGGGATTCCCAATTTTGTTTGGCCTTGGTAGCATTATTTAACCTTGCTTTTTTGTCGGAAACCTAGCTGGTTTTCATGCCTTCTATAGACCAAGGGTTCCCAATTTTATTTGGCCTTGATACCCTTATTTAATCTCTCTTTTCTTTGTCGGAACCCTAGCTGGTTTTCATGCCTTCTATAGACCAAAGATTCCCAAATTCATTTGGCCTTGATACCCTTATTCAACCTTTATTTTTTCGGAACCCTAGCTGGTTTTCATGCCTTCTCTAAACTAGGGGTTCTCAATTTTATTTGGCCTTGGTTCCCTTATTTACCCTTTCTTTTTTTTGTCGGAACCCTAGCTGGTTTTCATGCCTTATCTAGACCAGGGGTTCCCAATTTAATATGACGTTGGTATCCTTATTTAACCTTTCTTTTTTTTCAGATCCCTAGGTGGGTTTCATGTCTTCTCCAGACCAATTTTATTTGGTACCTTTATTTAACCTTTCTTTTTTTCGGATACCTAGGTGGTTTTCATGTCTTCTCCAGACCAATTTTATTTGATACCCTTATTTAACCTTTCTTTTTTTGTCCGAACCCTAGGGGGTTTTCATGCCTTCTCTAGACCAGGGGTTCTCAATTTTATTTGGCTGATACCCGTATTTAACCTTTCTTTTTTTGTCCGAACCCCAGCTGGTTTTTGTGCCTTCTCTAGACCAGGGGTTCCCAATTTTATTTGTCCTTGGTATCCTTATTTAACCTTTCTTTTTTTCCGGATTCCTAGGTGGTTTTCATGCCTTCTCTAGACGAATTTTATTTGGCCTTGGTACCCTTATTCAACCTTTCTTTTTTTGTCGGAACCCTAGGTGGTTTTCATGTCTTCTCTAGGCCAATTTTATTTGGTCTTGGTACCCGTATTTAACTTTTCTTTTCTTGTCGGAACCCTACCTAATTTCATGCCTTTTCTAGACCAGGAGTTCCGAATTTTATTCGGCCTTGGTACCCTTATTTAACCTTTCTTTTTTTGTCGGAACCCTAGCTGGTTTCCATGCCTTCTATAGACCAAGGATTCCCAATTTCATTTGGCCTTGATAACCTTATTCAACCTTTTTTTGTCGAAACCCTAGCTGGTTTTCATGCCTTCTCTAGACCAGGGGTTCCCAATTTTATTTGGCCTTGGTATCCTTATTTAATCTTTCTTTTTTTTTCTAGAACCCTAAGTGGTTTTCACGTCTTCTCAAACCAATTTTATTTGGCCTTGGTACCCTTATTTAACCTTTCTTTTTTATCAGAACCCTAGCTGGCTTTCACGCCTTCTCTAGCCCACGGGTTTCACATTTTATTTGGCCTTGGTACCCCTATTTAACCTTTTTTGTCTAACCCTAACTGGTTTTCAAGCCTTCTCTAGACCAGGGGTTTCCAATTTAGTATGAACTTGGTATCCTTATTTAACCTTTCTTTTTTTTCGGATCCCTAGGTGGTTTTCATGCCTTCTCCAGACCAATTTTATTTGGTACCCTTATTTAACCTTTCTTTTGTTTGTCGAAACCCTAGCTGGTTTTCATGGCTTCTCTAGGCCAATTTTATTTGACCTTGGTACCCTTATTTAACCTTTCTTTTTTTGTCGGAAACCTAGCTGGTTTTCATGCCTTCTCTAAACCAGGGGTTTCCAATATCATTTGGCCTTGAAACCCGTATTTAACTTTTCTTTTTTTGTCCGAACCCTAGCTGGTTTTTATGCCTCCTCTAGACCAGGGGTTCCCAATTTTATTAGGCCTTGGTATTCTTATTTAACCTTTCTTTTTTTGTCGGAATCCTAGCTGGTTTTCATGCCTTCTCTAGACCAGGGGTTCCCAATTTCATTAGGCCTTGGTACCCTTATTTAACCTTTCTTTTTATGTCCAAACCCTAGATGGTTTTCATGCTTTCTCTAGACCAGTTTAATTTTTTTAATCCAATCCCTACTCGAAATAAATAATACCTTTTGATTTATACAGCATAGGAAATTTTCCGTTTGACAGACCAAATTACGGTATAGAGACGAAATTCATTTGTCTTTCAATTATATTTAATGATGTTGACGTAACATAATTTAGATCTTTCTGACCTAGTTCTTATACGCCTCATTGCGTTTCTGAAATTATTTCGTAAACACTTCAAAATAGACATCCATGGAAGGAAGAAGTGTTTTTGAGGCAAGTTTTTCTCGAATACTGAGGAAACATGGAAGGCAACAACTATGGATAAGGGGAGTAGACTACCGTTACCAGATAATTTATGAGAGGAGTACAATTGAAGATAAAGTAAGTCAATTATTCTGTGGCGATTTATGAAGCAATTGGTATTTTCTTTTGAAAATAAAATGACGGTATCACTTATCTTTTCACTCAAATTTCGGCTATCAATACTTTTTTCCCAGATAAAATATTTCAATGGAACTATTAAACCGTCTTTTTTAAAACTGTCGCCAATCAATTTTCTTGTCACATATATTAATCCCAATAAAGTTATCTAAAAGCACAATAATCTACCAAACGAATGGACCAATAATATCGATAAACGTATTGAAAACTGAATTGATTGATTAGAATCTAGGACATGAATAAAGAAAGTAAAATAAATGTTCATTGTACAGACTGTCGTACTACAAAAAATTAACGAACGATTTTCCTGAGGTAGATATCACGAGTTGGTATAGTTTACTTTCAAATTGGACAATTAACCTGAAATTTCGTCACACAGCTTGCAAGTTTAGCATATTTCATCATTATATGAGCGATATGTTTTTTTAAAGCGTTTTAATAAAATTGAAACCGGAACTTGTAGAATTAGAATGCCGTTAATTATCTGTGTTGAGACGAATAAACTCATGATTTTAATTAAGCTGATATGATACAGCGGTATTAGCGTTATTTCACAAAATTAAATTTCAAGTCTTTGAAAACTCACTGGGGGCCAGATCTGAAGAATACGGTGGATATGGAAGCAATCCAAAGCCCAATTGATGCAATTTTGCGACCGTTTTCATTGATTTGTGACACGTTGCATTTTTTTGATGAAACAGCCCTTTATTTTTCTTCAAATGGGGCCGCTGTCGATGGTTTTCCCCTTTTAAGGGGAAAACCAACAACAGGAATCACACGTTGAAAGGTAAGACCTCGTTAGTCCTAAGCTCGCACAAGTTTCTCAAATTCTGAGAGTTGTCGTTCGTATGGGGGCGGCAGCTGATTAACGGAAAAACAGATTTAACGTTTTCATGATTTTTTACAGTCTCAATATCAAATGATTTTTTAGGGTTGACTCGTTTCAACTGGAATGCATTGTATGAGATGAGATACAATGGCAGATTATATCAAGTTCGTAAAAAGCTGAACATGAAAGTAGCTTTCAAACTTGTTTGTTCATCTCAGCAAGTAGGTAACTCCAAAGACGAGATGGTGGAAATAAGCTACGGGGCTTGCAAAAAAGTATATCGGTCGAAGTAAACAAGCCATTAAAACCCGTTTAAATGATCACTCTACAGGTTTTAAAGACCAAATGATTTAATAATCAGATATTTTTAATAAAAGGTTTATTGAACTTGATACCAGCCTTAAAACAAAGAAATATCTTCATGATAATTTCTAATATTGTGAAACGTTATCTGTTTGATGACCTTTATCCTCAATTCATCCAATTTATTCGAAAAACATTCTCACAATTCTGAAAAGTTTAATAATTTTGACTACCTGTTAGATTTAAGTACTTCAATTTCAAATGGGCAGATTCTGAACTTACAGTGTAATGTACAATGACATGCTAACACCTAAGGTGAGTTCAGTTGTAGCAAAATAAAATGTAGAATACTTTTGAACCTAAAAATAGAAATACAATTTAATTTTATAAAGTTATAGGCAAAAGCAGCCCACCAACAATATTCAATTGTAAACCGGAGCAACTGATTTAGATGAATCAAGCTTAATCAAATAAAGATCTCTTGGAAATAATATTTAATACATACACTCAGTACACTTTGGACAAACTTCCTTATTAATGTTTTTGAAAAGACTAATCTGATAGGAGATAGGAAATATAATTGTTTTCCACATAATGAGGCTAATCTTCAATGAGGTATTGATTTCAAAGTAGAGTTATAAAAATGTCTATAATATTGAAATAAAACAACAATATCTGGTGTAATGAATGTTGAGTTATTTAATGAAAAACATTTAACTATGAAATAAGAGTGCAGGTGAAATATTCAATAATAATAAAGTGGAAAACGGACTGCAATACCTGAATGAGAAAAAATGACTTTCCAAATTAACCCAGTATCAAACTTTGTAATGGGTAGTCTTCAGAGAAGCGTTCGGAAGATTCAAAAATGGGGATAGTTTTATAAGAAATCCACTGAATCCAGGCACTAATAAATCATATAATTTGTTACAATGTAGTTTTGGTTCTTATAGAATGTTTCAAAATTCTAACGAATATTAATGTATTTTAAACATAATTTAAGATAAATGAATGAACTGTTGAATACTGATATTGTACCTTGTACTAAAATATTCAGTTGTATTAGACAAAAGTAAAAATGTTCAATTCTCATATATTTGTTTTATTGAAACCTAATTTTTTGCTTAGCTTATCCAAATATTTCAGTGTTTCAAATCTGTTGAAAGTCTGTCTGGGCAAATCTAACATTCTACATCTAACAAGAGTTTCCAATTCAATTAGAATGAGGAAAAACTATATTTTGATATGTCTGGATATTTTTATTAAATCTATACCACAATTATTCCATTTTGAAAATAGATGTTGAGAGAAAGGTTTCTTAAATGATTTTCTTCCAAAATAACATATGGAAATCCCATCAGACAGTAATGTGATGCTTGAAGCTGTTTTCAAAACACAAGTACATGATAATGAGCGTTTCGTAGGTCATGTCTAAAAAATATAATATTTTGAAAACTCACCTGAAGCTTTCCTTATTTTCTTGTACCAAAGACTAAAAAAACTATTTCCTTCAGAGGGAAAGCAAATGTAACAGGTCAGAGAAATAGAGCATTCCTTTCACTTTAGATTTTATAGTGTTGAGTTTGCTTTTACTGCTTGATAAAGTTCAGTTTCATTAGATCGCAATTAATTAAAAAAAATTGTTTCATTAACTATTTTCGGTAAATTGCACAAAATTAATACATAACACTTCCCAACTCCTTTGTCAAATACAAATGCCTAATGCCAGTAATGCCACTATTGCCACATTCAATCTGAATCAGACTGAAGTTCATAAGTCAGCATTTTGCGTGTGACCAAACTAAGGAAAGAAATATTCGAGTTAACTCGTGTTTAGTCGGAAAGTGTGAATATCTGTATTAAGGACAGGAGAAGGGAATAACGAAACAGGAAAGAAGACACTCTCGTGTAACTCGTTTTCTCAAATCGAAACCTTCGAAACCATAAGATAAAGTATCCAGGTCCAGAAGGACACCTTGTGTTCTAGGTGTAAAAAAGTGAAAACTGATAATGAAGAAAACATAATAACTCAGTAAAATGAGAATTTAGTTGATTCATTTTATAGTTACATGTCCTTGTCTCAAAAATATATCGGTGTACTAACGCCACCTGATTGTGATCCATGACGGACGCTTTTATGTCTTGTTAAACTTTTAACATTGCGTATGAAAAGGAATTTGGCTGTCCACAATACAGCAAGCCAACATTTTTAGTTGCCTAACCGGCAATTTGAAAGAAACCACTTAATAATAGACTAATATTTCTGTGTGAACTGTTCAACTATAATTTCATGAGATCAGTCTTTTATTCAACACTTTATACTTAAGGAAGCTATTGATTAGTTAAACAGGTGTAGCGGTTCTGTAAACTAAAGTATTACTTGAATAATTATGTTGTCGATTTTTAACAAGCATCGGCAAATTCTATTAAGCATCAGTACTTTAATTGAAACGATTGTAACTTTTCAACAGCAATTAAAAAGCATTTCAGAGGATTAATCATATGGGTAACCAAAAAAAAATTGCTGAAATATCAAGTTACTCTATTGAGAGTTTAATTCGCTAAAAAAAAACATTTAAAATAAAATTTAAACATTAACCTCTCACTGCTAACATATAGAGTAAGCGTTAAAATATGGCTTCTTTCCATGTTCAATTCCACATTGTGGATCTCAATCTAAATACTTTTTACACACCAGAACAAAAACACTGTATCTTGACGCGGGTTTCGCTAGCCAAAACAGCATCATCAGGAAATGAGGGAGTTTTTGTTCTGTGGTGAGAAATATGTTTTCTTTAGATTCATTTTACGCCACAGGTTTCAATTCTGCCTATCAAAATATAGATCTCGGTATTAGCATTGGAGGACAGATGATACCAAGACAGCACTTAAGTTGTCTATGTAAAATCGATAGAAGAAACTTATATTTCAAATTTTATTGCTAACGGCTGAATGTCGAAATTTAAGTTAAAACCATAGTAAGAAACTATGAAAAGGTCAGTAAGATGGATTCTTTATTCAATATAATTGATGGCATTGGAAAAAAATTATGACTACTCTTACAACTGATCTAACATGGAGAAGAGTTGGGACTATAATAATAATCACAATAATAGTTTAACATTTAATATATTTTATTTGCTTCCTGATATAGCTTATCGGTGGAAAAACGTTTATTTTTTTTCAGGATGATTTTTAATAGCGTTTTGTGTTGTTGAAAGCTCCACCCCATATTGTGATGCAGTAAGACAGAATTGACTAGGCTAGGGAGTTGTATAGCATCATGAGGTGTTTTCTGGAGAGGATGTCTCTTAGAGAATGAAAACTGTGTATAAGTGTTCTAAGGCGTTTGTTTACATGCATGTTATATATTCCAAGCTACGATACAACATGCATGATATGATCAGACCACCGTATGTGGTGTAGTGTAATAGTAGAACACCCACATATATTTTTGTGACAGTTTATAGAGTGTAGTTTCAGAGACAAATTATGTGGTTGACTAATGACCGTTGGTGTAAAGGCAATAAATTTAGTCTTATCAATATTCAGGGTAAGCTTATTTGAATTCAGTCATGCATATATATTCTGTTAATTTGTTTCGGTGGTGTGTTTAACATCCTGACAATTTTTTCCCGCTGTGTCGTCAGCATAACAAATAAGGTGTCCTAGACCATCTATTTTTGCTATATTGTTCATGTACACAAGAAAAAGTATTGGGCCCAATACTGTTCCTTGAGGCACCCCGATTTTCACTATTAACTCCGTACTAATCTCATTCCCAATTTTACTCTCTGGACTCTATTTGTTAAATAATTGGACATAAGAATTTGTGGGAGACCACGAATGCCGTAGTGACTCAATTTGTTTAGTAGAATTTCGTGTGATACTGTGTCAAAGGCCTTAGCGAGGTCTAGGAAAACTGCTGTGCATTTCGATGATTTGTCCAGGGCCTCGACTGTTTGCTCTAAAAAATCAACTACTGCGTTTTCAGTGTTTGAATTTTGGATGAAACCATACTGCCTGTCAGTAATGACTTTATGTCTGCGAAAACATTCCGTCAACCTTTTTTTAACTACTTGGCAAAGATTTTTGCTAGATTGTTGATGACGGATATTGGCCTGTAGTTAAATTATAGGTAGTTAAATTTCATAAGTTTGGACTTCCATTATCTTAAGAGATTCCAATTCGAGTCACTTCACGTCGTTTCGATTGTTAGTATCCACAATCGTCTCGGGTGATGTCGACTATAAAAAATATTCTGCTATCACTCGTTCCTGCCGGATAATCTAAAATGTTATAATTGAATTGCTGACCGCACCAAAACTACTGTCTAATAATTTCCTGCATGTCTGTACCAATAGAACCGCTGTAATGCACATAGTCGCATTAACGGAATCATATAAACATATATTCTATGCAAAGTTTGCAGTATCCATTTGCGCGATTTACCACGCTGGACGGCTAATCCTTCATGGCGACGCCTTCGCTGGCAGAAGGGAGATAATCTTGAAGGCAAATTCATAAAAGGGTAACGCTGAAGTCACGAATGATCTTCATTTTCAGAGCACGTAAAAATATATTTCAAAGTCCTGGAAAATGTCAAAACATCCGCGAGTGCTTGCTGGAGTAGACTGTCCTTGAAGAAGAAGTCTGAGTATGTAGTGGCGAAGACGAAATATATGGGGTCAACAACAATCCGTTCACATTTATCAAAGTCAAGAGAAACTCTCACTCAGGTTATTGTGTTATAGTTATATTCATTGACGAGTAAAATTATTCTAGAATGTCACTTTCCTTCAATATACGAGATTTATCTAAAAAAAATGTTGTGAATCTCACTTTTTCTCACAAATCATTTGTTTATTCATCAATTTCTATTTGTCCCCTTTGGAGCAGTCCCCCTCACTTGTGAAAGCATTTTTCCTATTCTTCGAAGAAGTTCTGATATACGCTTTTTGATTCGAGTTCTCTAAGCGACTCTGTTTTTATATTCTCAAACGTCGCAAAACACCGCCTTCCACGGGTCTCTTCAACCGTGAGAATAGGAAAAAGTCGCTTGGAACCAAATCTGGTGAATATGGTGGCTGAGGCATTATTATGATATTGTTTTTGGCCAACAAATTACGTACTTATGATGTACTGTTTGAAACCTTTGGTGTAGTAATGAATATTACTGGAGTTTTTTTCCCAACACCAACACCGGACGTTTTTTTTTTCGCAACTGACGCATCACTTCAAAATACCACTCCTTATTGACCGTACGGCCATGTGGCAAGAACTTCTGATGCACTACGCAACGGTAATCGAAGGAAACAGTGGTCAAAACCTTGGTATTTGATCCCAATTGATGTGACTTTTTTGTTTCGATTGTCAATTGCCAACATCCTCAACAACTTCTTCAATAGCGATTCGACTCTACCCCATAACAATTTTTCTGAGTTTCTCGACTTTTTAATCGATTGTTGATGTGCTGAGACATCCAGGGCGCCCAGGGCGTCATGTTTTGCTATCAAAGTAGCTTTTTCGTAGTGAATAACACACTAACAATTAGAAATTATCATCAGTACTTCAGTATCGAAATCATATTCAATACATATGAAATATTACTGTTCATCAAACTTTTATTTAGAATACCTTCAGTCGTATGGAAACTTGAAATTTTCACTTAGGTTACTTTTTTTACCTATTCTTTTGGATAATCCTTTTTATTACCAGTAAGTTCTTCATTGACAATAATATTTCGAAAGGAAAAGTGTGAAAAACACTATTGAAGGAGCAGGTGGTAATTCAATTTCATAATTAACTGAGACGAATTCATTATAAATCAGTATTCTCTTCAATCAACAACTACTAATGAAAGTAATATCAAAATTTTGATAATGAAAAATCTAGAATTTATAATCAACGATGTCACGAATCTTTTCCTTCACAGTTGCATTCAACACAACATTTTCTAATGTATCAGCATACAGAAACTGAAGGCCACCTGAATTCACAAAATGAAAGTCATCTTATTAAGTTATGAAATAGTTTGAATTTGTGAAATTTGTGCTGGGCTGATTTTCCGGTGCATCGTCTTTTGACTCACACATGAGATGTTCACAAAAAAAAAACGTACAATACAGGAAATAGCAGCCACTAACGATTTTCGAGGAGTAGTATTGATGATTTGTATCTGTAGAGTAGGAAGGGTGAGTGTAAGCCCAAGCACTTAGGCCACATGTGACCCATTGTACATCCTCCCGAGGAGTTGTCCTCCTAGGTCATCGTCCATCCTGTCCTTTCCAGGAAGGTGGACAGGTCGCTGGGAG
>WOGN01008129.1:0-11458 GCA_015342105.1 Leptinotarsa texana
CAAATTTTGGAAAATTATTTTTACGCCTGATGCTTTGTTTCAATATTCCCCAAATCAACTCGATGAGATTGAAAACTTAAAAATAGGGAGGAAGTCTCAGTATGATGTATCCATACTTTTCGGCAATTCAAGGGCATACATTTTTTTCAAATGTTTTTGTCTGTAAAACTTCAAGTAGTTGGTTTTTAGTATAGTAATCTTCAAAATACAAATTGTTATCTTCGAATGTTTATTCGGTACTTTGATGAGGTTTTGCGAATGATAGGAAGCGTTATCAAGAATTATTACACTATTCGCATCCAAATTTAGGATCAATGTGTTTTCAAACCATTCCTCTATTGTTGTGATAGTCAACATTACAGTCCTCAAGTTTTTTTCCACATAATTTCAAAGAATTCGTAACATACTCTCTTGTTTCAATATTCAAATGACTCCGAATCTTATTCACTGGTATCTCTTTTTCGCATTGTTCACCAGCGCTATTGGAATCACTACACATGAAAAAGTGGGCGTTGTTATAACACTCGTTATAACTATTAGTTCTTGTCTAAGGACGCCACATTTTAGATAGATAAAAAAAATTAAAGTAATTAATTATAACAGCACCAGTATTGAATTTCAACACTCAAATCGCGATCAGTTCCTGAACTGAACATGACGGCGATAACCATCCCCACATTCCCCGATTTCTATTCGTCACCGTAACATGACTTTAAATTTGAATTTATTCTTCGTCAGCCAATCATAAAACTCGGTTAATAAAAATTATCCAATACGAACCGCCAAGTCTATAGTCCACTTGAACTATTTTGTAGCCGGTTCATTTTTTTGTATTGTTTTTTTTGGTCTTTGAGAGTGCCACCAACTTTGAATGTGCACAATATCGTTTACTTTGACTATACCTTTCTTGGTCTTAGCCTATGCGCAAATTGGAAGCGTGTGGGAGTGGGGTGACGACGCAGCCAGCACGATCTTTCATAACCCGTTAATACCAATAAAACAGCGCAAGTTGGCGTCCAGACACGATTTGGTGCGACTAGCGTGACACGTGATTCTCGTGGCACAGTAGTTGAGACACCGTTTTTCGTGACAATTTTTTCACGTGTCGCCAAAGCATTTGTATGCTCGCCAAATGCTTTGTATGCTCAGAAGGAATAGATTGTTGGGCATGACATCCCTTTGAGACAATGCCTCCTTGGATCATCTCATGCACTTCTGCAATTTGGTTTCGATTCATTCGGAAGTAATTCCTAAAATCACCATCAACATCTTCTTTGATATCATAAATTATCCACTTACTCTCCCTTTCCAAGAGAATATTCTTGTTGGAAATTTTACTTTATTATTAACGAGCAAACAATAAAGCAAAAGTTCGTTTTCAGTATCATTGTCGGATTCCGATTCCGAACTCAATTGGAAATAGCAATACGATTGTCACTTCGGAACTGCGTTCAATATGCTGATCATCCACGTTACGCTTGTAACACATGCGTCTTGTGCAGGTCAGCTCACACGTCCTCAACTTGTGCCTAGCCTTATGTTGGTTACGCGTGTGGACACGCGTACACGCTGACACGCATGTGTGTCAAAGAGACACGCGTGTGTATCAGAGTGGCATATTGTACGTATAAAATGCAACAGTACTGCGCCTCCATTATACCTGATATAACCAAGGACATGTTACATATGTATACGCGCTTCAAGAGAACTGAATAATATGTTGTATCCTTCAGTAGGAAAAATTTATAAATAGTTATCTTATTAATTGGACTATTTGTTTATATTGAGGAGTGACTATTAGAGGTGACCTTTTCAACTTGCCCCTCATCAAACTTGCGCGGCTTTTGGATTTATTTAGTTTTCACAATGTAAAAAAGTTAACAGATCCATAAATATTAGCACCTGAACAGAAAGTATTTATCAAAGAATAAAAAACCAAGAACTAACAATTATGAAACACCTATGAGTGACGAGTGATTCAATCACTCGTTACGCCTGAGATTTTTCAGTGAGATAGTCCCCGCTTTATGAAGTTATGACCAAATTTGTTATACCTAGCTTCTTATTTAAATGTGTAGGTTGTAAATAATTTTAACATTTGGGTAAACATTTGCGAAATTAGTGAGGTGGTAATCATTTTAATTTTCATTTTATGTGAAATACGTTGAATTATAGTCTGTAGGTAGTTGAGTTCTTTATTGATTCGTGAACCTATATCGATTAGCTGAATATTAAGAAATATTTGTTCAACCAAATTTTGGGAAGTTTTTTTTTTTTATTTTTTTGTTATCTTCTAATATATATACTGAAGCGTTGTTACTCAATTTGTATTATTTTTTGAAAAACAGTTCAGTTCATCGAACCCAGAATAGATTCGGTGACAAAAATGTTCTTCTTAAACAACTTGCATGATTTTTGAACGGTGAAGATGGACAAAAATAGTTTTAATTCTGTTAATTCCGTCCGTTTTGAAGCATTATCAGGACATATTTTGTCCTTTGATATTTCTGTATTTATGTAATTCAAATTGTATATTAAATGATTTATATGTGAAAAATGATTTATTCAGTTACTAACCTTCCAAGATGGGTGAGAAATGGGTAAGAATACTAATTTCCGAAAAAATACCACCACCTCCACAGTGAGAAAGGTGGTAGGATTTTTTCTCGAAGTATTTTTTCCAAAATAAATTCCCAAATAAGTTATCTTTATTGAAATCCAAAAAACATACGGAAACAATTGTTCTTGATTACGTCATAATGTATGGAGAATATAAGAATATTTTAGTATCTGCTGATGAGAACCTAAACCATAATCCATTACTTCTGTACAAATTCTTAAATTTCGAAAAAAATAGTACCTAAACTTTTCAATGCCACTCAGTTAAACCAGCTAAGTCTCACATAATAATTAATAGTATTGCTAAATGATTTACATCATATTTATTTTCCGTATGAACAATTCAAAAAAATGAGGCTTCATCAGTCATATGATTATTACCTAAGAATAAACTCAATCATAAAGAGCTGTTCAATATAAATTCCCAAGTAGAATAGATATACCTACCTAATTTCTATTCTCCGAGTAGTTTGGGAACGGAGCAATATTTGTTTTGAAATGCCATGAATTGATATTATGATTATACGCCATGAATAGATTCTTTAACCTTAAAAATAGAGAAAAAAGTTCTTACTGATTTCATTCTTGTTTACAGTGAAGCTAATCTGAAATTTTTATATTTCATTCTCATCTTTAGCCCCAAATTAAAAACAAACAAGCATAAACTAAAGTGACAAATTTATAGAATATGGTACAGTAAATTCACGAAACAAAAAACTGTAAAAAATAACTCACTCGTAGTAAACAGAATAACATTAATAACGTGAAGTAATGCTGGACGTTATCCAATATATGGTTGCCTGAGAAAAAATACAGCAGCAATTTGGCAATCGGGATTGAAGCTCCGGAACACACAATCTGCCTTCCCTGCCCCCTGCACCACCAAGCAACATGTTGCAATAAGCTTTTTTTTGTTTATGCCAAACTAACGTCTGTTTATATCAACCGACTAAACAAAAACATATATCTGAAATAAAATAAGTAATCAATTGAAAATTATGGACTTCGACAATGAGAAAACAAATACCAATTTAGTTAGTTTGAAAGAGTATTATCAGGCAATAACAGGTAAAGTTGAATTCCTTTCTCTCAGTTTTTAAATTATTGATTCCATTCTTAGATAATAAACAGGTTGCCAATGGCTACAGAAAAATCTATTATCCAACCATCCGTATCGAGATTCGGATCTAGAGGAGCCGATGCCAGAAAATACAGCTATACATTCACAGGACACTACAAAAATAGCGAATGTTAGAACCTACAACCTAACTGTGTGCCTTATAGATTGAAAGGCAGGCTTTTATTCACATTTCAATGATCAACGAAAAAGAAAACGTATTTTTGGAAATGTGGTCAATGATGTCATCCGCGGTAATATTACAGTGGATTCGAAGGCTGTCCAGAATAAGTAGAAAGGGTTATCGAGAAGTAATTTTAAAGATAACAAAAACCGAACTTGTCAGGGAAATGATGGAAGTGACATGGGAAAAGGCCCCATTGAAAAGGAGAAGAATGGAGTTTTCTCCTGGGTTCACTGAAATCAAAATTATTAAACTTTTGAACTTTTGAATGCTTCACATGGAGTTTCCACGAGGGCTTGAAATCCATAAATTTTCTTGATTCAACAAGACAAATTGTGCTGTATTGTTTGACAACTCATAACGACAAGTTCATCGACAGAATTATAAATTTTTACAGGTATGACCACTCTAATTACTCTAATACTACCCAATACTCTAATACTACCTGCTACTCTAGTTACTCTAATACTGCCCATGTAAGAACTATTTTCGAAAACTATGGTAACTATTTTGTAATGTTAATTGTAATTTGTCTCTCTTTTATATAAACTGTCACGGGAGGTGTTCAATTACTTAGCACATTTGATTCCACCAAGAGCGGTACATATTAGAAATACGCGACAGACTGCGGCTGCTCATCGTTTTGAGGTTTAACTCAGTACACCTCGAACTCCGCTGATTGAGAACTCTTTCATTTGTAGAACTGAATTTATTTGGAATAAACTTCCTGAGAATGTTTTTAATCTCCAGCGATTCGAATCCAACTTAAATTGCTACTTTCGCATTGGCAACGCTCTTAGAGCGCCTTAAGGATTTTCCTGCAGTGCTTATGTTTTGTCCATAAAAATTATTAATAACCCGAATCAATACTTGAATCAGAATTAAAAACCACTGCTCATAATTTAGTCCACCAGTTCAGTGTAAGCCTAAACCTCTTCTAAAATTTTAACACAAAATAAATTCTTTTATTTTTGATAACAGGCTTTTGTGGAATCTACATATCTGTGATATTTTTAGAAGATTAATCTTCTACAATAATAGTCGAATAACTTGTTGGCCAGTTGTCCATTTTTTGAAGTGATAACTTCTTATGGGAGGGTAAACCGCTTCGTTATGTAACGCATAACGGCACCAGTTTGTCTGGCTTCCCTTTCTCTCATGCATACGGCAGTTGCAGAGAGCCTCTATCTTTCTTGTCGGGCAGACGCTTCTATCTCCTCTCTTCGTATGACTCAGTGTTTAGTGTGCGATAGACATATATTCTTGACAGTGAACATATAACATAAAACTATAATCACTGTTGAAAGTGATCATGAAAAAGACAGACAGATTTTAGACAGACAGAATATAATACGATTTATCAATAACAAGCGTGCAATATACATCTTATCTATATATTTTATATTATATGATCCAGCTAATGCCGCGCAGATGTTTCTGGAAAACGGCAACGCAGGATTTTTCTGAAAATTTGACATCGTACATTTTCTTACCTGTTCTATCGATCTGAAATATTTTCAGCATTGCGGCGTAACCACTTTCATAAAGAAGTCCTACAAAATTCAACCAAATGTATCCTGAATTTACACTAATGAACAATAAGAAGTTTGTAAGATTACAAAACAATTTCTTTAACTGTGGCTCAAAATTGAAAGCGCCTTCAACATTACCAAAACCTGTTACTTTAAATGAGGACCATACTGTTATCATTTTGGCATATTTTTATGCGTATCCAGAATCTTCCATTCGCAGTGCAATTTAAAATTCTACTAAATCCGAACGCGGCTGTATTTTTTTTGTTGTCGGCATCGAGAAGGCCATTAAAATTCTACTGATTGCCTATTTAACCCTAATTCGTAGCATCAGTAATAACGGAGTTGGTAACCCTGTACATGTATAGAAATCCACAGGCTTGACAGGAAACAAGAAGGTACAAAAGAGAGAGAAAAATTCAAATTTCAAAAGTCTTGTACCAAATTTATTTTATTAATTTTCAAAAAACAAACAACCGACGTAGGTTGTAAATTAATATCAGGTGAAAATAAAATGATAGTTGTTAAATAAAATTGAAAGAGACATAAAAAAGTTATTGTAAATATTTAGACCAAGGTTTCGGTTTTTACACCATTAGAATACCTGAGAATGGTTTAAAAACCGAAACCTTGGTGGTATTAATATCAATACATTAAGTAAGTGGAAATTGGACAAAGTATCTTATTTCTATATCTATATCATTTATTTGAGCTTCCTTCTGTTGTCATTTGTAAAACTGTTATTTTATGCATTTCTGTTAATCTAACCATTTGTTAGACTTGAAACTAACGAACTTTGAACTAACGTTGATACGGAAATTATTAACAGATCTCTATGGTGTTTGCTTACTTTCTTATTATCAATACCTCCACATGAAATAAGTTTTGAGTGTATTTTATGGAATTTCGGTAACCACATGTTTTTAAATTATTTTATCTTAATTGTTCCAATAAACTTGAAAGACATAAAATTTTTGAATAAAGACTGAAGGGATCTTTCAAACGATATCCTATACTTTCCGTTTAAAATTTGGGGGTTGTACCTGTCATTCGACGGGGGTTGAAGGTAGGGGTAGCATTTTTTCGTGGAAATATGTCAAATTTTAATTTAAATTTGACGTATTTCGGGATTTATTTCAAAATGTACAGACACAGGTCTATAACTGAACGTGAAGTTCAGTTATACCATTAACAAGTGCACATTTTAATTCACATAAGGTCCTCTAATTTGAAACTGTAGAAAAGCAAACAATATTCCCGATTGAATCGTTGATTTGAAGAAAGTTTTCGAACTCATTCGTATCGATTTTCATGCTATTAAGAGCGTCATGAAAACAACTGAGGAAGTTTACAAAGATCGGACAGCC
Source organism: Leptinotarsa texana (assembly GCA_015342105.1). Classification (NCBI taxonomy): domain Eukaryota; kingdom Metazoa; phylum Arthropoda; class Insecta; order Coleoptera; family Chrysomelidae; genus Leptinotarsa; species Leptinotarsa texana. The sequence continues at coordinate 6,820 of WOGN01008129.1, forward strand.
TGTAAAGGTTAATTTTATCGCGAATTGGAGCAACATCTTGTGATCATGTTTTTGGAGCGTCAGTTCTCCACATTTTAGCAGCAAGATATTCGGATGGAGGTGCTGAAAAGTCATCGAGAGCTTTCCTTTTCAAGCATTTGCTTATTTTCTGCCTCTTTGAAAGGTGGTCGTCATCTTTCGAGTAATATGTATACTCGAGCTCTGATTCCGCAATACGTCTGTCTTCGATTATCTTCAAAAAGCTTCAGCACTTTTTGTGAATGCAAGTTCCACGTTGAATATTGTTAGCAAATGCTTTGTGCCACCTGAATTCAAATTCATCAACAACGATTAGAGTTTTACCTTTCTGTGGATATTCTCCATGACAGAATTAGATTTTACCCCCACTCCAGTACTAATTGCTATACTTTTCTCTCTTTGCATTTACTGGAGAGTAGTAGGGGGCACGCCCGACGGAATTTCAGGTATGAATTTCGACCGTGGGACGCCTCTCAAGGGTCCCATTGAGGGACAATGGAACTTCCGGTGTACTTTTTGACCACCGAACAGAACTTGTGTAGGCCCAAAAAGAGATTTGGAAGAGCGAAAGGATTCAATTCAATTTAGTGATTCAGAAAATGTCAGTAGATCAAAATTCTCAAATCTACCAGCAACCAAGCATTCCAACAGATTGACTTTCAAGCCTTTCTCTTCCGAATGTAATACTTTATAGTCGTGGTTGACCTCATGCCCCTCTGCTGAATGATGGTTTGCGAATGTAGAATTGGTCTTTACATTCAATAAACTACTACTCTGGGAAAAGTTTATCCCCGTTTGGTCAACATAAAGTTTTGGGCAAGAACTACAAGTCATCTTATAAACTCCTGATCTACCCGACAGTGTAGTTTTGTTTTCATTGATTCCATAAAACTTATTCATCATTATTTGTTGTGTATGCCACGTACAAATCTTTCTTTTTCAAAACACGAGCGATATTAGAGGGTTCACTCAAGTAGTTTATTGTCCTATTGGAATTGGATTTACCTGATCCAAAGTTGTTTTCCATAGTTTTTCATAAAGAATAAAGTCAATAATATACACCTTGTAACCATTATTGACCGAAATTTATTTAATGAAACTCAGTTCTGATTGAAAATTGCGTTTTGATTATGTGATGTGTCGAAGAATCATATGTGATATCCGCATAAGATATATTGTGGAAATTTGCAGAATCATCTTTAGTTTTGATTTCAGAAATAACCAAGTCTAGAGAATGTACGTGTGTCAAGGTGTTAAAATAACGCCAAATCATTATTTTAACACGTCGACACGTCTTTCGAACACCAAGTGATCATCTTCAAGAGGAAGATAAAACTAATTATACTCACAAAGCTATCCTTATTTACATCTATCCTAGGTCTTTCCGCGTCTTCAGTGTCTTAAATTAATTTCACGATATTGCCTTATCTACTAGTCTTAAATTAATTTTACAATGTGTCTTTATGTGATAGTCAGGTGAATTTAATAATCGAAAACATTATTTTAACTAGCTATATAGTATACTATTAGGTATTGGTTCACCAGCGTTATTCATAATATTATTATGTTTACTTATTTCTACACTCTTATAGGTATCTAGATGTCTGTTGTTGTTAACTTGTCTAACTAATCTTAACGAACTGAAGGCTATGGAATGGTTTTGTTGCAAAATATGAAGAGCGACTGCTGATTTTTCAGGTCTTCCATATGAAATTAGTTTAAGACTAATAGGTAAGGCAATATTGTGAAATCAATTTATTATAGCTTGTTAAAATAATATTTTAATTGTTAGATTCACCTGACTATTACACAAGGACACATTGTAAAATTAATTTAAGATTAGTATATAACGAAATAGTGTGAAATTAATTTAAGACACTCAAGACGAATGTACCTAGAACAAGTATCTACGGTATAAATAAGAATAGCTTTGTAAGTATGATTATTTTGATCTTTCTCGTGAAGATGATCACTTGGTAATTGAAATACGTATCGAAATTAACCTATGGGTGGATGGAGTTAATGAATTCGACTAACTTACCCAATTGCCTACCTGTATCAGTAAAACAGACTGATATATTATCAGTTATGTGTACCATTAATTAATTATTTTGCTGCAAGAGTTATGTTTTTATATTATCCACTATGGTAATCATTATCTCCACTAAATTGTGGCTACAAGCAATTGTGAGATTTTTACCAGTGAAGCTGCAAATATTCACTAGATAGATAGATTTTCACAATGTAAGTTATAACAATTTATTGAAAACCCTTGGGTAGATTATTGAGACATTGTCTAAACAAACAAGTATAGAAGTGAATCAGTTGGAGGGAAATTAATTGGTAAATCGAAGAAAAATATATTACCGATCCTTGTGAATTAAGAAAATGAAGGCCATTTTTCACAACAATAAAAAATTGACACTGAATTCACACCTGCTGATTGAGAAAATAGATTTCGGCTTTGAAACTACAATTGGATGAACAGAAGACTTATTTACATATTTTCGATGACGTAAATAGAGTACAGGATTGATAAATTAATGTCTATTCAAATAAAAATAAGTACAATCCGCAACATCTGTTACAGACCTCTAAAATCTAAACAGATAATATATCTGATAAGTAATAATGATATTTACTTTCGAGTGATATGTTTGCAATACACGAGTGATTGTTTGTTGAAAGTGTTCGTTTCGCTTTGTAAACATAAACACTTTAGATGACACTTTTCATAATACCGAAGGAGTTGAAATGCGCGCTACCCGATCACATGTTTTTAATAGAAATAAAAAAACTATTCGTATTTAAATAGGATGTGAGTCAATAGTAGGCAAGAACTTCATTCCAGAATTAGAATGTGGAACAGAACAGATGATGGGGAACATAAATACAAGAATGAACCTTCGACAACGGAAAAGACAGAAGAATTACAAAGGTGGATCGAGAGAGAAATCACTACTACTCATAGGAAAACAACTGCTATCCTGTTAACGCGACATGTATAAATGATAGAAAAAAAAACACAAGACCAACAAAACATGTTTGGAAAGCAAGAACTTTGGATCGTAGTTTTTAAAGACAAAAGACAAGCCCTACAGGAAAATCCTTAAAGCGCTCTAAGAGCGGTGCCTGTGCGAAAGTAGCGATTCACGTTGGATTTGAATCGCTGAGAAAACTTCTCAGGAAGTTCATTTCACATACACGCAGTTCTCCAGTTCTTAAACAGTGAAGAGTGTGGTGTATTGAGATGAACTTCAAAACGGTGAGCAGTCACAGTTCGTCGCATATTTCTGATATGAACGGTTCTTGGTGAAATGAATGACGAGAAAAGTGTGTCGTCAGCAGAGCAATATATTCGATATACAATAAAAAGAGGGTTGGAGACAGTATAGTTGCCTGTGGAACACCAGCGTTAATGATAAAATTATTCGAAAGATATTCATCGACGTGACGGCGACTTGCAGGAAACGCTCTTTTAGGAAACTGGAGAGCCATACACATGGCATGACCCGACATGCCTTAGCAACAAAGTTTTGCCAGTAGACCCTCATGCCACACACGGCCTTAGAAATGTTAATCGCAACAGCTCTTCACCCTCCGTGTTTCTCGATTGCGTTATTCCAAATATGGATGACATACGATAGAAGGTCGCCTGTTGATCTCTCCGAAAGTCATATTGATGATAGCTCAAGAAGTTAAAGCCTTCCAAATATTGAAGGATACGGTAGTTTACGGTTTCTCCATGATTTTTGATATCACTGATACCAAAGCGACTAGTCTATAGTTATTTGTGAGATTTTTCTTGCGGTTTTTGTGAATAGGGTGTTCGCGAGCGTTCTTCCAACAAGAACAAAAACCCCCTTCCTTGTAAGACAGGTTGAAAAGTCTGCAAAATATTGGTGAGAGTTCATTGGCGCACTAAATGTTGTCGCAAAGTAATTTGCTGCATTGTAGATTCTAGTGTGGGAATAGTGGGTGATGTCTTTCCTAGAAACTCGTCTGTGGAGTGGGACACAAATTGTTCAGCTAGTAGATTTGCGTTTTCTTTGGCTGCTGTTGCAATTGAACCATTCGTTTGTGTTAGTGACAGAATTGTGAATTTTGTAAAGTTTTGATTAACAGATTTAGCCACCAACCAGAATAATATCTAGTTTCTCGTAAGATCATAATCAAGTCGAAAATTAAATTATTAGTATGTTATTTCAAATTTAGGATCCAAAAAAATATTTAGATCGATTATGAAAGGAAACATCAGCACTAAATACTCACCATATGAAAAATATACGTAATTCAGCGTCTATTTACAAAAATGTTTCTTCCAGCAAATCACATTTTTTAGAAAAAAGAAACTAACTACATTGTATTCTGAAAAATCTATTCCTAGCAATAGCAAAAAGGATACACTTAGCATTGAGAAATATCTCAATGCATGTCGTTTCGAAAAAAAAGCAACTTGACCCACATGAGATTACGTATTCAGTAAAAGAACTAGCACTTAAGTGAACTTTGTTCCATGATCCTTCAAATCAGTGTTTCCTAAAGTGTGGGTCGCGACCCCCTGGGGGGTCGCAATGAGGTACTAGGGGGGTCGCCGGAAATTTCCAAAATAAGACAAAAA
>WOGN01008130.1:0-11458 GCA_015342105.1 Leptinotarsa texana
TCTTTTCTTATTGCACATCTACAACATAAAATTAACGTACCTACAAAATTTGACGCTCCGAAAATATAGCGGAACGGAGAAAGAGTGATGAAAAGGTGATTTTCATATGTGAACGCACCCCTTTCATTCCCAGTGGCGGAACCCCAGTTGAAGTATTCAAAAATATTTCTTATTGCAACAGCATAAAACATATATACGTGATATATTGTTTCTCATCAGTTAATATATATTCTATGTGATATTCAATCATTATTCTGATGTTTTTTCAATTGCGTATTTATATTAGTACATAATTTTCATTTCTGGGGGATGTATATCTTCGGCTACAAAAGATTTCAACCTCAAATTACACTTAGATATCACTAAATTGAGCAACCATCTAAGATCTTCCGAATTTCATTTATATATAGTCAGGGATGTTTCATATCATAATATTCATGAACTAATAATATGGTTTGCGATGAATTTTCTGTCAAATTTAATACTACCAAATTATGTCTGAACTGATTTTTTAAGAAAACACAATAATTTCAAGCACGTCTTTCATTGAAATCATTACACTTGAAAATAATGTAAATGAGGTTTTAATGGTTGATATTTTCGCACAATCATTAGAATAAGGCGGCCCTGAATAGACTTCGATTGAAAACACTCTTGTGACGATTTTATATATTTCTAGTGAATCATATTTTTTTACTATTAGCAGACTGAAATTGTTCGTGATCATTATTTCATGATTACACAACATATCATTTATAGAAATTAATTAAAAGCCTATACAGTGTGTCCTTTTAGATATGCGCAAGTCGTTTTTTTTGGCAGTTACAAAATCGGCATTTTAGAATACTGTCAAAACTGAGTGTATTCACTATTTCCAAAGATTTTATAAGCTCCTTGGCTCTCCGTCTCTGAAAATTAGGCGAAAATAATCAAGCATAATAATGCATATATCCAACCTATTTAGGTATCGTAATTAACAAATAAGCTAACTTGCTACTTCGTTGATGTGATGTTATTCTCTTGCTTGCAATACAGTGGGCCATCGTGTAAGAAAAAGCAACTGAACAAATCATTACCTTTTGACACAATTACATCATTCTCGTTAGCTCTCTGCCCATCACATCAATTTTTTTGGGTGATCTAGCTGTGGATTAATTTGATATCTTTTTTGTTGTCGACTTGGTCCGGCCGTACACGGACCACATATTTGCAGTTGAGGCAACCACAATATTGTGGTCATGTTGACTGCACTTCGCGGTTGACCCAACCACATTTTCGTTGCGGTCATAGAAACCGCACTTGCAGTTGAGGCAACTGACATCAAAAATTAAATGCTGTGAGGCCAATATGAGAAAAAGTACAACACGGTGTACGCGGTTTGGTACGACAGCAAGTTTGTGGTTAGTGTACGGCGGATGTCGCGATGACATCTTGACGGAGATCAGCAGCAAGTTGACTGCAGACGTCCGTTTTGAGTTTTGTGAACAGTATTTCTTATGGGCGGCTTGAGTTCGCTGGAAAGCGACTGCAATTGTGTGGTCGATCCGACTGCAAAATGTGGCTCATGTACGGACGCTCTTAGATGAACGAAAATGCATAAGATAACAGTTTTACAAATGATCAGTTACGGAGATAAAACCCGAACATAACAGGAAGTAGCAAGCTTATTTTATGAGAAATGTTCTAATTTACCGCCCATATCTCAAGGAACAATAAGCAAAATAAAGAAGGAGTTTCGCGAGCTTAGCCATGTCGGGAGATAAAAAAGCAGCTGCCAATACAATGAGTCATGAACTCAAATTAGATGTGATCAGACGTTTTTTAAATAACTAGACCCCCACTATTATAAAATCGTACCTATAAAAGCCGAGTGCTAATGATGAGAACAGTTTGAGATTTGAGTAATTGCAGTAACAAAGAATAGTGATATTATAATAAATATTATTCACTAGGTTTCGCGCATTTCCATAGCCATGGAAGTTTCAAGAATCATATTGAGCTTTTTGGAAAAAAGTACCCATTATATTCATTCCATACAGGTTGCGACAACTCAGGGTTGGGTCTGAAGAAATTTCATTTTCTCATTTCCACCACCTGCTTTTCATGAGGTCAGTTTCATATAGACAGTAATATCCTTCATCTTCCACATTAATAATGGAAAATTAATCCACTGGAAGCTTGAAATAATGTAGATTTGCTGAGACACCTTTTTTAGAATTCAGTACCATGAATGATAACATTCCACTAACTATCCAATTCATTTTTTGTTAAATGAACAGTTCCATAACGATATGCTGTATTTTGTTTTTGATTGTAGAAATAGACACCTCCAATCGGATCTGGGTATTTATGTTTGTGGTAGGGATGATAGTCAATATAAACTTCATGGTAACTTATGTACTTGAGCCGCTACTGGAGAGTTTTACGATATTGCTTGCCATCATTTATAAATTCAATAATATCTTGTTCATCAGCAGTACAAAAAAAAATATTCTTTTCGTCATTGGCTTCGATTTTGCTTGTGTTTAAAATATTGAGAGGAATAAATGAAATGTACTTATTTTTCCATTTCGAGCCATAGTTTAGAGGAAAACAACACTTGACCGGTATTTTGTAAAAATTTTTATGTGATAATCCAAAAGCAATTCTTCGGAAATCAAAAGTTTCCAAATATATTTCACATATAGTCAGTGGGCATACTTGAAGACTGGCTATAAATCAAATCATTCAAAGGAACAATTCGTTCAGGCCAGTCTCAATTCCCTACACTGTAGGTTAACAGACTGACACCCCATCAGAAAGCAACTACTCCCCTGGCTATTGGCCAACAGCATACGCAGGAAAAACTTCAGTGAAGAGTGCTGCACTGATACCTGTTGGATATTGTCCATTGCCCTTCGTGGTATTAGCCAGGGAAGTAGTTGTTTTCTGATAGGTGTCACTACATTAACCTATAGTGTATGGAGTTCAAACTATCTATTTTATCGTTTGGCTCTGATGCAAATATAAAGTCACTGTGAATGATCTAGTGGTAGAACCATCTGTGTTACTTGATGATGTCTATAAATTCAAATACACCAAATGATGTACATGATACTGTTGTCTGTTCAATCATAGTCCAATATACTCAATCACAGTTGAAGTTTCTATAAATAAGTACGTAGCTGATACAATCATTTGTTGTCCAAGAGAATTGAATGTCCATTTAAATTTATGTTTGTATTGAATATTTAGATCATTGAATATGTTCATATTAATTCATGTTTATATTGAATATTCAGATTATTGAACTCTGTGCGTTGTTTAGTTAGTTTTTACATTATAAGTAAATTACTAATCTATGTTCGAGAATAATAGCAGGGATTCAGATATTTCATTTGTATTATATAACCTTTGGCATTTTGCCATGTTATGATAACATGGTAATAACAGACTTTATGACCTGAATATTGTTTATGTATGACAATGTGGGTACGCTAATCTGAAAACTAGTGAGTAGACCAAGTCAATCCACATAATTGAGTTTACAACTCTTGCCTGCATAGTGCGAAATTTCCGTATTATTTAGATTCAGGACATATCGAACCATTTTTACCCAGTCTGAAGGACCTTTCATGTTCAGCATACCGTTTTTAGAAATTTCGATCAGACTATCCCACATAAACACTATGAGATACACTACGGACACTTAAGATTATAAACTTCAGATTTTTCCATCTTGTCCACTTCAATTTTGACATTTAAAAGGAAATTATACAACCTGCCTCTGTTCTTCTTCCAAAATATATTGAAATTACAAATTTCCTGATGTCTGATTGATTGATCTGAGACTGTATTAATTTGTACATAAATTTGAGACCTTAAATTAACATATAAAATAATATACTTCCAGATCAAACGATGGCCACTTACTATTGGTGCAATAAAAAATCAAGGAATTTGAATCTTCAACATATTTTGATAAAAAAGCACTGTCAATTAAGATAATTTTCAGTTAAAAAATAATGTGGAAGTGGCATTCAGGCCACATGCTGAGGTTCTTGCAATAATTAGTGGACTTACTCAGATTATAAATAAGCCAACCAGGATTCCTAAATGTGATGGAGAATATGCTAGTCTTATAGATCTTTACCCATGGATCTATACCGTTAAGTCTCCATTGGGTTCTTCTGGTCACAAATTCGTTTCATTATTGAGTGAATTACCTATAAATATTGGGAAACAATTCAACCAGCGCAAAGTTTGGCATTACATATAAGCTGAATGGGAGGATATTCAGGACCATTTCCGAAATTTCCCCTCCTTGATGTTTGATTCAGGTCTGAAGATCCATTAACTTGTGCTTCTGAAGTCACGGAAGTTATTCTATCATCCATGGATGCGTATATTCGTTTTTCGAAAATCTCACCTACCAGCAGTGGAACAAACATTCCAGTGCCAAAAACCGAACTAGGTTACAAGGGAGGGTTTTTTCTTCCTGTTGGAAGATTTCTCGCTTTCAGGCTATTCCCAAAAAGGGCAAGTAAAATCTTCTAATCTTCTATAGACCAGTCGCTTTGCTATATGTGATATCAAAAATCATGGAGAAAACCGTAAATCACCATATCCTTAAATGTTTGGAATGCTTTAACATATTGAGCGGTCATCAATATGACTTTCGGGAAAAAATCAACAGGCTACCTTCTATCGTATGTCACTCATATTTGGAATGACGCATTCGGAAAATGCATAAGTGATATGCATAACAATGACCTGAGAGTTTTTTTTATGGAGTTTATAACTATGTGTACAATTAGATCCCAAGAGTGTGCAGTTTTATTGAGTATTTAGATTTAGATATCCTGAGAAAAATTCAGTTAGGCATATATTTTTTAGTTAGGCATCTAAAGATATCATACATGCGGTGTACTCCCTATTAAGTATATAATATAATACTGATATTTCTCAAGATACATATATAAAATATTCAAACAGGATATAACATCTTTTTTCAGGAACTTTTATATGCAAGGATTACCCTCTGGGTATTGGAGATAAAAAAGCAGTTGAATGAACCCTGATCGACAATTTCTGTAAATCTACACTGAACATAATGACTTTCAGATTATTGTTTGAACAAATGCACTTGCTGTCTGCAATTCAGCGTATGCTATCTCAACCTTTATCCATGGATATAATGTATTGACGTTACACCGGTGTCGTCCTACGCTCCAGGGAATATTGAATCCTTTGTGGCAAACGAGAAGTGCCAAATTTATTGGACCTATTCTTCCTCCACCCTCACCCTCCACAAGCTAATAAGCCTGATGTAGTCCTGTTAAGATGTTCTGATCATTGGAGTCATTGATGGAATGATGCCCTCTCTACTCTCGAATCTCGAAATTAGGCCGGTTTGCCGCACAAAGGCAGAAATCTTAGCTGGACAAATGCAAAAAGGTCTCATTCTTGACTCACTGCGCTTGCTTGAGGCACATGATTCTCAGACCCAATGATGATTTACCCCATGGTGTGGAGAGTAGTCATGGTTAGTGAAACTGGGGCGCCCTTTTGAATGTATTGGAACCTCGAGGGTGGTGAAAGAGTACACGCGTACTATCAATATTTAATTAGAGATAGACAAATGTGCAATGGTTCATCTCAAAAAAGACGATGCGGGGACTACGGAGTGGATGGGCAGCTTGTATATGGAAGCATCCCATACCATCTGGATACCACCTCGCGGTGGAACAACGCTACTCACAAGAGGTAACAGCAGTGATAAACTCTCTCCGCGGCAATTATCAGAACAAACTCCGACAGATCTGGCCATCGGAACTATCGGGGAAGAACAAAATTGCTGCAACAAATATGCTTGCCATTCCAATCTTACTCTACTCGTTTGGAGTACTGAAATGGACTTGAGGAGAGCTGTATCAACTCGACGTGAAGACCAGAAAAATTATGCATCTCCATAGGGGTTTTCATCCCAAATCGTCCATTCCACGGTTGTACTTCCCTCGATAATAGGGAGGCCTTAGATTCCAACTCTGGAGTGTCTACATAGAAAAATGGTACTGGAATGGTGCTGGATGGAGCCTGTGAAGTCGTCATGAGCTCGGATCTCTGTTTCTGTGTGGTTTGTGAACATAAGAGAGCAGGAATTGGGGCATTTCTCTTCAGAGCAGCTGCGCGAGCAGCAGGTGAACTCGGTTTAGTTTTCAACATTGAACGACGTGACCACAACACCGTCACCGACTTGGAACCCATTCATCGAAATGCACATATGAAAGCCGCAGAGATGCCGCAGAACTGAGGTTCTGCGGTATCTTGGTAAGCCAATGCATGAGGTCTTCTTCAACAGCATTGAAGACCTTGGCTCATCAAATCGCCTGACTTTCGCTTTCCTCAGATCGAGTCAGCTGAAATCGGAATCTGAGAATTTCATCATGACTGGCCAGGATAATCTATTATTTAACATTCAATTTACTACAGTGACGTGATGGATATAGAGGTTCCTACGTGTAGGGCCAATCGCGAGGCATCCGAAACCCTAATGGCTGGCGGTCTCGACATATATTCATCGACATAACACGGCCCTAAGAGTGCTTCATCACCAATACTCACAGTATTGACGCGACACTGGTGTTACCCTACGCTTCGGGGGACCATAAATCCGTTGCGGGGAACGGGAAGTGCCAAATTTATTGAAACATTTCGTTTCCCACCCTCAAGCTGATACAAGGTAATAAGCCTGATGTATTCCTTCTCGTCCACTAGAGCAAGACGATATTTGCCGTAGATTTTTCATCTTCTGGCGTCACCAAAAAGAAGAGGAAAAACGGATAAAATATCGGAATTTTCTCTTCGAACTTCGAACCTCTATTCAGACCACTCTATCAAGAAGGTTATTCTGATTAATGGAGAACTTGGTTAAATGATGCTTTCTCTACTCTGGAATCTCAAAATTATGCCAGTTAAACGAAGAAGGCTGTCATTCTTGGCTCACTGCGAACCCAATGATCATTTACCTCACAATGTGGGGAGTGGTCATTGATTGAAAATGCTAGCGCGTCCTTCTGAATGTATCGGAGCTTCGGGGGATATATCTTAACCAGCACAAACTGAGGTATAAAATACTATAATTTTGCCATGAATAACTTGGTGAATGATGAAAAATAACAGATGTGCAACTGCCGCTTTTCAATTCGACCGAACGAAATGAAAACTTCCTCAGAAATAATAGATGAAAATAAATAATCAGGTTTATTGAAATCAGACTGTATTCAATTTATGTTGTTTATATTGATATTGATTGCTTTCTTTCTTCATCTTGGAATATCATACATTTTTTCATAAAAAAATGTAGAAATAGAAAGCTAAAACATTTCTGTCTCATAATTTTGTATTGGTGAGTTTAAATGTTGTTTCACTTTTTTACAAACCGCCTTTTACCACCGTGAAATAACGCATTGATGAAAATTGGTATATCATTGAGAAATATCCATGAAATTTGCAAACAGGTGGAGAGGCAGACCAGTGATCAATTTTCACTATAAATCCTCTCTCCATCTGACAAGGGTCGTGGATACAAATACGAGACCACAACCTGGTGACACACAGTCGTCTCTTAAGCGTCAACGGGTTGAGATCTCTGTGAAAACTAGTAATGATATACTTGTCAGTTCTTGAAAAGAGAGTTTCAAAATCAAATCGTCGATCACTGTAACGATACTCCAACATTCATATTCGCCAAATATGGCTCCATGTAACTTTTTCCTACTTTCTGAAATGAAAAGAACTTCAGAGGGCCGTTGTTTCACTAGCATTGGCGATATTCAAAAGCGCTTTACTGAGAGAGCCAAGGACCCAAATGTCCCAAAAATCGAGTTTGAGAAGATTAGAATGAAAATAGCGAATCTTGTTATTTTATCAACGTGGTTTATTCAAAATAAAAACGTGTTGCGCCCATGCCTTTCTGAAACTATCGTTTATGATTGTATCATATTATTCGCTATTCAAATTTTCAAGAAATCCTAATGAATAATCAAATCGATTGCGACAATGCGCAAATTATTTCACTTATTACTGCAGTTTGGGTGTGAATTTTGGCCGAAAAGAGTGTTTAACCAATATCAAGAAACAGGTAATTGAGTGTTTCTAGCTATCACATTTTGGAATGAACCTGATTTATATGTACCTAAATACCCCTATTCATTTCATATCCAAAGTTTCAATGACTATTTTTCAACTTAGCAATGGGAAACCCATACATTAGAAAACGGATATATCGTTGTTGTTTCCTGTTCTTTGGAGCCGTCTTTCATCCATTTCCTTCTAGTTCTTACAGTTTTCTTGTTGAATTTTATATTTTATTGGACATACTTTGGCCTGTCCATGGTTTTTTGCTATCAGTAATCCCGTGCCTCAAATTGCAGATATGGACTTTGTTAAACAGCTCTTCTTTTCGGGTATCCTCTCAGTGGAATGCATCCAGTGAATTTCCTGTATTTTTCTGATTAATTTGGCCGTTACTTATTGAAGATCCAGAATTAATTTAAAAACTACACCTCAAGTATGTGAAGATCAAATCTTAAGGTTTGTTTTTGAAGTTTTTCGAATTTCCTGTAATTGTTTTGAGCTAATTCCTACTTTTTTCTCGTACGGTTCTTTAGACGAGGTTTTTCCGTATGCGAACCCAATTATTGATATGTTCCTGATCTGTTTCTATACTGAAAATTTTTGCTACCTCCACAGATGGTTCATGAAGTTGACGGAACTGATAATCCGTATCTATCTCACTCATCAGCTCTTTCATTGCGTCTGATTTCTAGCTAATTGGTTCAATCAGGTGTTCAGTTTTTAGTTTTCGTAACTGCTTTTCTCTATCTATATGGTCATTCAAAAACAGATCCAACAATGTAGTCATGGTTTATGAATCCTTTGTTTTTCGGTCATGGTTTCAACCAGTTGCCTTGTGAAAGATGCAGAGAGGACGATTCTCGATCGATGGTTGATTTCGAAAATTGGCTTCAATGAACCGATCAATATAGATATTCCTGAATTTAGTATTTTTTTAACCCACAGATGGAATTTCTTTACTGAGACATGTTTTCTTCTCTATTCACTCAGACCTGTTCTTTGAGAATAATTGAGTCCAACAACACATTTGTGGTTCAGACCCAGCATCAATAAGAGCACTGTCTGAACTTGGATCTTTGATGCATTATTTTTGGGTCCCAGTGTCAACTAGTGACTTCCAGTAAGCATTATGTGGATATATCACAAATTAAAATGAATAATCGGATCGCTTTCAAAAGAGCATCAGTTACACTGCCACCTTCATCAGATACGCTGACGATTCTGCTCTTAAATACTTAGTACAGAATAAAGTCGCTTCCGCCTGTCTGTCTTTATCTATGCTTAGATCTTTAAAACTACGAAACGGATTTTTATGCAGCTTTTTTAATAGATACAGTGATTCAAGAGGAAGCTTTGTATGTATATAACATGCATAATATAGTTGAGAAATACTGATAATTTTAGAGATTTCTAATGTGATGTAGTGTAAAGTGAACACATTGGTTTGCGCTTACATTGAAAACGCTGGCTGAACCCTATTAGATAAATCAAAAAATGTACTATAGTATTATATACCTCAAAAAGTTCACAAAAAAAGTCTGCAATGGTTTATATCTATCTCCCAGGGATAACCCACAGTAACCGTTTTTTATCCTTCGCTCTTGACGAGAATAAAGGTTTATTTTCGAAGCGATTTTGAGCATTACAGGAATAATCCTTTTCCAATTAGGAACCTCAAATACAATGTCTGTTGAATATAAATCAATAGGGCCTTTTACAGCATATAATTTCGATGAATATTTTCGAAAATATTAGAGATTTGAAATGCAGGGTTGCGACGGTACCGGCCGGTGTGCGGGGGCGTTTGCCTATGAAGCGCGATGAAGGCCGTGCTTCACCCTATGGCATTTCATGATCATCAGCAATCGTACGCGTTCATATGTATATTTAGTAACAGCATTGCTCTTCTGCAGAGCCGGGGCGGATCACTAGTTTCTGATACCCTTGATAATTTTCTGAATCGAAGTTGTAGATCTGTCACAGTGAGTCTGTAACCCAAATTCCTTCTACTCAAACACTGCGAAAAAAGTATAATTCGATTACTTTGGCAGAGAAGATGATTATGATCTAACATACATGTATAATGTATCCACGAATTTTTTGAGAGAATCAGTGGATGAGTTCATGAATGTAACCTAATCTAATTGTCAAAATAAACTGCATCAACTTCCCACCACCAGATACAAGAAAGGTACAGTAAGCAACCAGAAAAAATGGTTGAATCAGCAAGTTCAGGTTCCTTTGAAAATTGCCTAATCATTTATTCACTTCGTATTCATTATACGGATTGAAAACATTTGCAATTTTGAATAGAATATTACTGCATGTCACAGAGTTCATATATTTACATATCTAACTTCTATTCAAACTAGCAAATTCATCTATGCTGCTGTATACGAAGTGCTTAAAAAGAAAATTATACAGTGTTCATTTTTATTATTCTATTTCAAACTATAATATGTCAATGAATACTTATTTAATTCCGTCAGCATGAAAACTAAGTACTAAGGATTCAATGAAGCTGATAGAGGCCGTTTCTGCCTGGTCCTGATTAGCGAAGGTTTTACTGTTGAGAACCTTATCGAAGTGCTTGAAAAGATGGTTCTCGCTTGTCGAGACGTCTGAGGAATATTGTGGGTGACGCAGAAATTCGACGCTCAATTCGTTTAATTTTTGGAAGGTGATCCAATTTTTATCACGCTTGACGATCCGATCCAATAAAGTATCATTTTGATTGCACAAAAGCAAAGAAGGACAATAATAAGTTCCAAACCATTGAAAATCGAATTGGTTAGGTTAGGTCCAAACTGAGTGGGTCTATTCGACCCCGCACTGCAATGTGCAAGGGTTTATTGTGGCTCTCACCTATTCACACTCGACAAAATAAACCCAGTCTCTCAACGGACCCAAATAGTTTGTATGGTGAGTGGTCTTTCAGGTTAGATGGTTAGAGTATGGCTCTGCCAAACTCTAAAAATCTGATTCGGTCCCCAGCGGGACAGGCACAAAATATGTGCTCTGCCCCGCTCTGATGCTCTGCATCATTTTTCAAACAGAGGCAACACGCACTGTCTTCCGACAGTCCGTGTCTCTGCATATGATGATTCCAATGACAGTGACCTGTAAGAAGACCTGTTAGACATTGTAGTTCTTCCCTACTGTAGTCCAGGGGTCTCCAAACTACGTCTTGCGGGCCATATCCGGCCCGCCAGTGTCATCAATCCGGCCCGCGACAGCAAATTATTTACTGTCATCAATCTGGCCCTCGACAGTCAATGATTACCTAATTGTTGTTACTATTGCTGTGATAAGTTGAAGAAGAAAACACAGAATGATAACT
>WOGN01008131.1:0-11458 GCA_015342105.1 Leptinotarsa texana
TACCTGAATGGTATATATTAGCGAATGTAATGTATCATTCTTAGTTTATTGTTCAAGTTTGAAAATGTCCATATAGGACGAAACTGCAGTAACGTTACTTACAAATGAAAGTGGTAAAAAAGATAGAAATTTTGATTTCTCCTTTCATCAAAATTCCTTCATTTTCACAATTACAAAGTTCATTTTTCAACCTATTAAAAATTCACCAGCAGACAGTCCAGTAAGCAGTAATGAAGTAGCAGTATCAATCATTGTTACAAAGGCTGTTTCAATTTTCTTAGCTTGTTGTTATCACCCAACAACTCTGCAGTACGCTTGATTCAGGAGATCAGATAGATCTGATCTATGTTGATTTCTCAAAGATCTCTGATATAATAGACCATGGAATTTGGAAAAGCTGAACCGTTTTGGTTTATACTCAGATATCATCCAATTCTTCAAAGCATTTATGTTTCAGGTCGACAACAGTACGTTTTTTATAATAGTCATCATTTCAACTTCTGAAGTCTCTCAAGGCTCCAATTTAGGGCCTTTACTTTTTTAACGTTTTTGAATGATTTACTTGGTGATTCAGATAATAGAACATCCCTATATGCAGGTGATGTAAAACTTTATCTACCAATATGGTACTTGACCGATGAGCAACTTCAAAATAACCTGAACATTGTACATGGTTGGTGCTTGGCTGATAAATTTATCACTTAATGTATTTAAATGGAGAACTGTTATGTATACAAAGAAAAAAGAATCACATAAATAACTTGAATAACTAGAAATTAATAGTCAGAATGGGGGTCAGGCTATCAAGTTGTGTGAAATGGAGGTGTAAGAGATATGCTGCTTTAATGGAGTGTTTTATGAATAGGTTGTAAAGACTGGGTTTTCAAATAAGTAGTTGATGATGAAAATTTGAACTGAGTTTCTAACATTATTAGTTCTCAATAAATAGAAAATTTTAGTATACTGAAGCATCATTATATTATCAAATCTGTTACAAGATTTTAGTATGATTGATCTTATTGGATTGTGTCAAAAATAGCATTCATCTGTTTTACAGTTAATGCTGACAAGAATGTCGATGCCGTTTGAGACCACAAATCATCAAAAAATACGCGTAAGTCTCGAGAAGTGTTGATAGCTGCCCCCATTTTTACTAATCGGTTCATACATATACACATACACATCTTCATCGTCATCATCGCCTGTGTTTTTTTTTTGTTAAGTAACTCACATACTGCTTTGTTTTATGATTTTCATGTGAAGGCTGACACTTTAGTGTACACTTGTTTTTAAATCATCGATTGTGTTGATGTTATTGACAGATATGGGTATATTTTTCATTGAATCAATGGTAACGACACATCTTTTATTTTGACTAAAAATAATTGGACTCAACCTGAGAAATCTTCAACGAAACCTCAATTAATCTGAGCCTTATAGCTAATAGTGGTTCTACCAAAACTTTATATTGGCCAAACCGGAAAGACTTTTTCCAACAGAATAAAAGAGCATACAAGTAGTTTTTTGAACTAAAAGACCGATTCAACATTTGCGAAACATTTTTTGGCAGAGAAGGTCGAGTTCAACCACGATTCAGAAGTATTGCATTTGGAAGAGATGTATTCTAAACCCAACCATTTTGAATGCTTAGAAAATCAATAGATTCAAGAATTCGAGATTGCCTAATGATCGAATATTTTTGAATTGTCCCTCTTTATTGAAATAAATTTGCACTGATGAAATTGATAATTAAGATATATCTGATTATCTGATGTCTCAGGTAAAACTTGTATTCATTATTCTCCAGTTCAATGAGATGTTCCTAGAAAGATGAATATTACGTGTAATGAATTTCTCGTGTAGAAATTTGTCGGGTAGTAATAGTCATTAGGATTTAAATGACTATAAAAGCATGTTTCATAATTTGTTTAGTTATTGTGACGTCTGACTATACTATCGTATAGCGAAACATATGTCGCGGTTTTGTAAACTGTCGAGTGGAAATCTCACAATGAAGTGTTTTTTGAATACGAATTTTGCCTTTTATGTTTGGGGATTTGGCAACCCTAGTGTTGCAATCTTGCAGCTGACAGTTCTATTGTAAAGTTGGACATTTTTGAGCTTATACGTACTCAGTACGTTTTGACATACGCGCGCTATTTGTACACTAATTTAAAAGATACATCTCAGCCCAAAAATGAAATTAAATCGTGACCATTTTCGTGCGATTATTTTTTACAACTCAGCAACAGTGCATGGATGAACTTGATTCAATTTTTGGCGATGAATCTCCATCAAGGACCAGTGTTTATCGATGGTATGGTGAATTCAATCGTGGTCGTAGTTACCTCCAAGACGAATTTCGTGAAGGTCGTCCAAAATCGGTTGTTGTTCCAACAACCATTGATGCTGTGCGCGAACTGATATTGCAAGATCGTTATATGACCTATCGTGAGGTTGAGACAACCTTAGGCATTAGTGGGACCAGCATACATTCAATATTGCACATACATTTCACTGTCAAAAAAATTTGTTCGTTTTGGATGCTCAAAAAAATACGATTGCGGTGCTTCTCACACATCGGCTCAAACAACTGCATTTTTGAGCACCCAAAATATCGATTTGATGAGTTATCCGCCGTATGGTCCTGACTTGGCATCGAATGGCACCTGAAGAAGCGGTTGCTGCATTCAGAATGCATGTTTTGGAGATATCTCAATCAGAGTGGAAAAAGTGTTTCGACAATTTGTTCAAACGCATGCAAAAGTGTATAGATCTTCATGGGGACTATTTTGAAAAGCAATAAAGTGATTTACGATTATTAATATTTGTTTTTGTTCTCTAATCATAAAATATAAAAGGCAACAGTCGTATGTTGTAATGGATTTTCATCAAGTATTAGTCAGCTCTATCATATTTTTCACTTTGTGAACAAAAAAAGTGTATGAAGAGTATTGCTCAGCAAGTTCAAGTTATTAAATTTCATTCCTGTGTCTGTTACTATATTATTATATACTCGTTTGATTCTATGATAATGTTCATTGTAGGTGCATGTTTTGTTCCAGGTCTTCAGAGCGAGAACTCCTCCAGAAGCTATTGAATTAGTGGCCAGACTGCTGGAATATACCCCATCTTCGAGGATTAGCCCCTTGCAAGCTTGTGCACATCCTTTTTTCAACGAGTTGAGGGAACCGAACACCCGCCTGCCTAGCGGAAGCGAATTACCACCTTTGTTCAATTTCACAGATCACGGTGAGTGATTAATTCTCATGAATTTTAATACCACTGTTACATCTCTGGAATAATTGTACAGGACATTAAACTGAGAAAACCTCAAGATACCTACACTGAATTAATTGAAATGAATAATCTCTCATTTTTGCATGAGATTTTCCAACACAATTAGGATTGATTAAAAAACTGTATTGAAAAAAGTTTTTGGGCATTTTTTGATTTTTTCTTCTAAAAATTTTTACCTTCCTTCTTTAGTGGGGTACCTCAAGGATCTGTCCTCGGCCCTTTGCTCTTTTTATCGTATATTAATGAACTTGCTTATATTTCTATAGAAGATAAATTCACGATCTGTGCTGATGACACCTCTGTACTTTGGCAAAACAATAATGTTGATGCATTACAAACAAATATTCATAATGACTTGGTAAAAGTGAAGTGATTTTTATTTCATTATAATCAATAGAGTTCAGTTTATATTTAGTTATCACCATAGCTTTTGTTTTATCTGCATTTAATTTTAATTTATTCATATGTTCTTCATAGAACCTTTGAGAGTATCATCAGCATCATTGATTTCTGTATTCGAAGTATAAACTAACATATCGTCTGCAAACAGATTAAGTTCATGTAGCCCAGGAACATAATAAATATCATTTAGGTTTTTGGGAAAGAAAGTTTTTGGCTTTCTACTACTCCATCTTGATACAAAAAAGAAGAAAGAGTAAATTTATTACCATTCATTTAAAGTAGAACTCATGTGAAAGATATCTGATTTTTATTCCACAACGAATGTTTGAATTACAAACTGAATAGTGAAACATATCTTCTGTATAATTCAGTGTTCATATAAAAGTATTTGTTTCGAAAGAATTTTTCTTTCGTGTTATTCAATGTTTATATGAAAGTAGCTGTTTCAGGAGGACTTTCTATCAGTTTGTGTCTGAAAGTTACTTCTTTGCATGATCTACACATCCACATATAGATTTACTTCCTTCCTTTCTTTGAAAGATTCCTTCATCCTTATTTTTTTGTATCAAGATGGAGTAGTAGAAAGCCCAAAACTTTCTTTCCCAAAAATTATTATACTATCTTCGATATCCCTGTGGAGACGTGAATTCATGATTTTGAGGAAATTGCGAAAATTAATGATTGAAATGAACTCTAAAAATCAATTTTTGCTAAGAGCCTTAGAGGGTTGGCAAAGTTATTTGTTCAATCTGAGCAAGGTATCATGACGTGAGCAATTTTGAAAAAAACGCCTGATCAAAGAATTCGAGGTAAAAGTAAGCAGTGCACAAATTCACAAGTTACTGATGACGAGAAAGAAAAAAACATGATGAATCGGTACAAAAATATGTTTTGGCAATGAGAGAAATAGGTAATGGAGCGAATACTGAAGATAAAGTTATAATCCAGTACATTATAGAAGGAATACAAGATGAGAGTGCCAATAAACTTGTTTTGTATGGAGCAAACAACTTTGCGGAGTTTAAAGAAAAAGGTAAAGTTTATGATCAGATACAAAACCAGAAAAAGAAATCATTTTCCGAAACAATCAAGAAAATGTAAGAAAAGAACGACAGGAAAATAATTCGACAAGGATTGACATACAAAAGACGGAGACTTTTTCAATTGCGACCAAAAGGGCCACAAATCCAAAGGATGTCCAAATAAGGCGAAAAGTACTAAATGTTTCAGTTGCAATGATTTTTGTCACAATTTTGGTCACATTTCCACAAAGTGTGCGAACTTCAAACAGCGCAACAACTAGGCCAAGTACTAGTACAAATACCGCAAACATTAGCGTCGTGGAAATTATTTCCCTAAATGCTGTAAATGTCACAATAAATAATGTAGTAGTAGCCGCATTATTCGACACAGGAAGTGATGTATGCACAATAAGAGAAGATGTGTATAAGGAAGCCTTTCAAGATATTGAGTTAGCCAAGAACACCTTAATTGTAAAAGGTTTAGGCGAAGGAAGCTGGGTGAAAACATTTGGTCTTTTAAGAAACATGTTGTGGTAAATGATGAAGAGTTTTATCTGTAATTCCATGTATTATTATCTATTAATTCGATGATATAGTCGGAAATAACATATTGAAGGAGGCTGAAGTGAGTATCAAAGAAGATAGATTTATGATTCATAGAGGAGAAAAAGGAAACTTTTTAATGAAAATGACTATAGGTGAAAAAGAAGAAAAAGAAGTGGATTTAGATGTGATACATATAAAAAATGAAGAACATAAGGAAAAGGTGACGGAACTAGTAGAAAACTACAATCCGCAGAAGATCAAAAACACTGGAATTGAAATTAAGATTATATTAAAAAGTATACAGCCCATCTACCAGAGACCAAGAAGATGTCCGTTTGGATTTTATAATAGTCCGGCAGTTTTGCAGAGTTTTATCAGTAATATCTTCAGGACATTGACATCAAAGGATATTACAATTTACTACGTGGACAATATAATTATACCTAGTAGAGACGAAGAACAAAGGGTAGAAAAATTGAGGTTAGTGTTGGAAATAGCAAAAAATTATGGCTTAGAAATTAAGAGGAAGAAGCGTCAATTTTTGAAAAGAATATATTATTGAAGATGGGAAGGTGCAAACCAGCAAAGCTAAGACGATATCAATACAGAAATTTCTAGAACATAGTACGCCGAAGAAATTTCAATCATTCCTAGGACTGACGGGATATTTTCGAAAATTTATTCCTTCATAGGCAATGAATGAGAGCTAAACCGATTAGCGATTTGTTGAGAAAAAAATACCATATGCAGTACAAATCACTCCATCGGACCCAGGAAACACTTTGATAACTCTACCCATCAGCCACCTCACAGGAGGAAGTCTGTCTTCTTTCACAAGTATCAAGGATCCAATCTTCAACAAATGGGTGTGTCGCTCCTTCCATTGCGAATTTGCAAACTCTCATGTTCTGAATACGTTGATAATGACTCAGTCCATTCGCCAGGGTTGAAGACCAGTCACGGTCGGGTACTGACGTTATCTTATCGCCAATCAACAAGTGTGCTGTGGTCAAAGATGAGGGATCATTATGATCGTTGGATAAGGCAAAAAGAGGTCTACTATTCAGGCATGCTTCGATTTGTATAGTAAAGGTTGAAAACTCCTCATAAGTTGAAATGGTATCACTAACAATGGTTCCTGAAGATATGCCTTATCATCCATCTCTAATTATTGATTTTAATAATTTTTTGAAATTATCCTGCAATATATAATGCGCTACTTTCCACGAATTAGTATTTCCTTCGGAATTGTGATGAGTAAATTGAGTTGTTAGTAATTTCTATGATGTCTTATATAACATTATTGATTCACATGTTCCTATTTTCAAAGTGTTCAGACGTAAATATCCCAAATAGTTTACATCCGAGATTATATGCAATATAAAGAAGAAAGCTAAACTACGCGAGAAGTACAAGAAAACTGGTAATACGCAGTACAATTATTAATTCAAGAGCCTTAGATTTGTCATCAAAAAACAAATCAAAGTTGCTTATGATATTTATTTAAATTCTATACAATATACTGTAGTATCTAATCCTCAGTCATTGTGGTCATACGCACATTCCAAGAATAGCACCTCCTGTATTCCAGGTAGGATGGAAATATGATGACTTCACTATTGATTCTACAGATGAAATTGTAAATAGTTTTGCAAATTTGTTTCACAGTACATATTAACACTCTGCAGTTGATGAAAATACTTTACATCTATGCTTATCAAATTCAAATTGTTTATATAATATAAACTTTGAAAACATCTGCGAATGGAAAATCTTGATTGAAGTACGTAAATTAAAAAATAAATTCACTTCTGGTCCTGATAAAATATCATCCTTTTTGATAAAAGATTGCATCGGCGTATTGGTCTATCACTGAATTATGGAAAATATGAATTTATCCCATTTTAAAGTCTGGAGATCCATCTGATATTCGGAATTATCGTCCCATCACAATCCTATTAAACTTGGCTGAACTTCTAGAAATTTTCATCTATAATCGCATACATTTCTCAGTTCCTAATATCATATCTCCGCAACAAAATGGATTTATGTCAAACAGATCCACCATAACAAATTTAATTGTATTGACCCAAAATGTTAGTGATTTCTTTGATAATCGTGGTTAAGTTGATGTGATATATACTGATTTTGGCTAAAGTATTTGATCGACTTGACTACATGATCCTTCTACAAAAACTCCACCAATTTGGTTTCCCTAAATCAGGAGTACTTTTCATTAAATCCTACTTACTTCAACGCAAACAATTTGTATCTTATAATGGCTATGATTCTTTTTAATACAATCCTTCATCTGGAGTACCTCAGGGGTCGAATCTCGGACCACTTTTATTCTTATTATTTATTAATAACCTCAGTAATTATGTGAGTTGTAACAAGTTATTTTTTGTAGATGATTTAAAAATATATCTACTAGTCGAAACTTTCGAACACTGTAATACATTGCAACGACAGTTAGAAAATATACAGACTTGGTGTAAAGTTAACAAGCTATATCTTAATGCATCCAAATGTAAAGTAGTGTCTTATAGTAGGAAAATATCAGTCATCCAGTACAATTATCCAGTAGCTACCATTTCACTGTCACAAAGTAACTCAATTATTTATTTATTTACATCCAACAGGCCAAGGCCCAATAAAAGGAGTATACAATAATAAAGCAGGTAACTACTTCTAGATAAATGTAAGTATAAGTGAACATTTTGATATTCAGGTAGGAACTAACCTATACAAACTATTTCTAAATTAATCTATATTTTACTTCTAAAATAAATCTATAGAGTATTTATTGACAGTTCGGCAGATAGAGGTTAACGGGCTGTAGAAATGGTGCTGAGAATTGGGTACATTAATGCGGAATGTGATATTTGATCTGGACGTATATCGAGGTACATTAAAAATAATTTGGGACAGTAGAGTTGGTGAGTCAATGGGACCATTGACCAGTTTATAGATGAAAATGAGATCGGCAATTTATCGTCTTTTTCTCAATGTTACAAACTTAAATTCAGTTAGAAGGCAAGTGTATTCATCTAACCGGATAGTTTCCATGTTTCTTATAATACTCAAACTTGAGGAATTTCTTCTGAACACCACATTTAAAAAAAAAAAATTTTGATGCTATTACGATTTTAGACATATTTGTATTTTTTTCTGAAAATTTAAAAATATTTGTAGGAAATGAATGAAGTTTTAAACCCCAAGTTGTGTTGAATCAATCTTAGGTAGAGTGCCCAATTTATTGATTTGGGTCCAAATTATTGATTTGTTATATACTAATAAACGTATTTGAAAACCCAATAAAAAGTGTGAAATCACTGAATTTGGAGATCTTCAAAAAGTATTTGATGTGTTTGACCATGAGATACTCCTCAGGAAGTTTGAAAAACTCTGAATTGAGTGATTTGCTTCAAATATTCACTGTATGTTCTGATGACACAGTGAGAGCAATCATGAGTTATCAGAAGAAAAAATTTAGAACTCAAGTATAAAAAAACATCAAGTAAAAAATTTATAAAAAAAAAACCAAATTACCAGTGCAAATACCATAAAAGGCACATATTAAAATTCTATACCAGCAACTTTTGCTGATTAGGAAGTAGTTATTACATTAAAAAAATGTACATAGGACATGATGAGAATAGATGCTAGGATATGACTGTGGATTGTAAAATTGTAACCTTTATTTTTGTACCATATATTTTTGAATGAAAAAATAAATGTACTGATTCCAAGCCACTCTATTTTAGGAACTACATATTACATTTTTCATTGTCATTATTTAAAAATGTCCATCTAAAAAATGAAAAGTTAACGTTTTGAAGGTATAATTAATGTAACTTATTTAGAGGGCAACTTGAAGTAGTTTTTGACTTATGGTTTGTATCTATAGGTTATCTTAATTTCTGCTCTACTCGAATTTGAATGATTTAATTTCTGATAAACAAAAATTATGAACTATTCTTACCGTCTCCTGAACCTTCCTCTAAAACTTCAGATACGTCTCGTTTCTTGATATCAGATTTATATACTTTAGGCGTTATTTTAATATTTTCGCAGTTTATTGGTTTACCTCCCAAAGTAAAATCATTTTTTTCGCATAACTTCTTGATAATTACATCCCATTCTGGTTTTTGCTCTTGAGCTTTTTCTTGTCGCCATATGTTCTGAAACGATTGTATGAAATATTGGTTAGAACAATACTAAGTAAGTTTTTTGTACTCTTAGAGATTCGAAAAGCATTGTTACG
Source organism: Leptinotarsa texana (assembly GCA_015342105.1). Lineage (NCBI taxonomy): Eukaryota > Metazoa > Arthropoda > Insecta > Coleoptera > Chrysomelidae > Leptinotarsa > Leptinotarsa texana. The sequence continues at coordinate 9,538 of WOGN01008131.1, forward strand.
CAAAGAAACATTGGGAATCATTTAAATATTGTTCCTATGTCTATTGTAATATTTGTAATCTAACTGTCGCAATTAATATTATTATGTGATCTGATTATATATTGTGATAAAACGTATTTAATGTATTTGTGATTGTTTCAGCCAAGGCATAAATGTCACGATTAAGTAAAGAGACAGTAAAAACCTTGAATTCTGCATCACAGTGACGTTAAACTGCTGTGTTTGGTATTTGGCATCATAAAACAAAATCAAATCTTGATGTTTCTACTGAGTTTATGATAAGAGGATGACCTGACAATTTTATTGAGAATGCTTTGTATATACAGGGCATACATTATAAATACCATTTGAAAATTGAAAAAATGTCTTAAGATACCTTGTACGAGGTCTGCTGAAAAAATAAGATGAATGTTCAAGTTTCATGGGCTACATACTTTCAATTAACGATTATTTTATTTCTTTATGTTCGTATACTCGTCTCGAACTTATGTTCACAGTTTCAACTGTTAAGTATGTTTAGTTTGTTGGTGAGTGGCATATAGTCCAGTCATTTTAGGGAGTTTGCCTAGGAAAGTGGACATACCCAGCTATAAATTTGTATAAACTTTGTATTTTGGCATCATAAAAGTATTCTCAAAATTCAAATATGATTCGACGGCCACAACTTCAAACATTGGGGGGTCAAAAGTGAAAAAAACCGACTTTTTGCACGTTTTTTGTCAATATCTCGTTTCCAATGGGTTTTATGCTAATTGTATTTATTATCAATATTGTAGAGAATTACATTCTCTACAACTTTTGTTTCAAACATTTTTTCATACGTTGAATTCTTCCATGATTTCTGAATCAAAGGACCTATCTTCGTTAACATCGGTCTCATATGGTACAGCATTGAGACAAGCTTGCCCATTACACTGGCCATAAGCTAAAGAGCATTGCAACTCCGCTTTCCTGCATCCACATCTTGAACCACAACCACTTTTGCAGTGACAGAATATCGTATTGAGCAACTAATCTGGAGCAGGTGGTAAAATGGTCATGATAGGTTCTAGCAATTCGTTACGCATTGTCCAACCCCATTTATGGGGTTCCAAATCATGTACTAACCAAGTTTGAACTTGGTAATAAACACGATTAAAATGTTGGTGAGCTGCTCCACTTGTTGGTGGTATATTTGATAACTGCACAGGTCAATGTTAGCTTGATATATTGTACATAAACATTATAAACAGCATTATAAACAGCTAATAAAGTTTGTAATCCACTATCAAATAATCTTTGAACCGGGCAGTTTTCTTCCTCAAATGCTGCGGCAAGTTCATCCAAATTAGATAATTTCTCGAATCTTTCTTTTTTAAAGAGCGCAAAAGTTGTATCACAGCCCCTTGAATCGTGAAGGAACAAACTGTTTTTTAGAGCTTGAATATTTGTCGAAATTCTTAGAGGAGTATATTTCCATTTTCACCTTTGCTTTGCTAACTTTTTTAAAGAAAATTTCTTGTTCAAGAGATAGTGTACGCCCAATTAAAATTACAAGTAATTCAATATCTTCACCGACTATAATTGGTGTTCTTTACACGGGCAGGTAAGTGTTATTTAATAAATTGATACTTAATTGAAAATAAATAGTTAATGAAAAACATATTTAAATATAATGTATATTACTGGAGTTTTTCCCAACACCAAATCGTTATTTTTACACCTCGACGCGTGTTTCGATCACCAAGTGATCATCTTCAAGAGGAAGATAAAACTAGTGTTATAGAGATAAAGAAGATAAAACCAGTTTTATCTTCCTCTTGAAGATGATCACTTGGTGATCGAAACACGTGTTGAGGTGTGAAAATAACGATTTGGTGTTGGGAAAAAACTCCAGTAATATTTATTACTACACCAAAGGTTCCAAACAGTACATCATAAG
>WOGN01008132.1:0-11458 GCA_015342105.1 Leptinotarsa texana
GAGAGTGTACTGTTACCAGCAAAGCAATATATGGGATTCTTGGTTTATGTCAATAACTCGTTGATGTTTAATAAAAAGAGGGTTGGAGACAATATGGATCCCTGGGGAACACCAGCGTTTATGGTGAAAGTATTCGAGAGATATCCATCGACGGCCACTTGCAGGGAATGTTCTCCCAAGAGCATTACACAAAAATGATCCAACAAGCCATTGCATCGAAATTTGCCTAGCAAACCCTCATGCCACACAAGGTCAAAGGTCTTAGAAATATCAAGCGCAACAGTTCTTGACTCTTCATGTTTCTTGATTGCGTTATTCCTAATATGGGTGACATACGATAGAAGGTCGCCTGTGGATCTTTGTTTCCGAAATCCATATTGATGATCGGTCAAGATGTGGAAGCCTTCAAAATATTTTAGGATATGGTGGTTATTCGGAAGAGTTTTCTTGCCATTTTTGAGAATAAGCTGAAACCGAGCAATCTTCCAACAATAATCTCCCTGGGTTCTTACTTGTCATCGAGTACACGAATAGCCAAAGCGAGCTACCAGCATAACGATAAGGGTTCTTCGTTAGTGGTTCAAACAAACAGTAGCACTGTTTTCCAAAGATATACTGCTCCTGGAGTGTTATGAATGTCAACCTTCCAACATTGCAAGATGATTTATGTTGTAGGCTTTCGGAGGCAGAATAAGGAAGATTAGGGGTGGAAATAAAAACTTTGACGCACAATTCGTTAAACTTTCGGACGATGGTATTGGAAGTAACGTGGATACATGAATCCCTTGAAATGTTTAGTGTTAAATGGATAATATATCCAATAAGTTAATTTTTTCAGATAAATTTATAAATGATATGCTGCCTGAATATCTTAAACATAAAATAAAGTTCTCAAGTAATAACCATCCATATAATACAAGAAATTCAACTAATATCCAATTGGAGAGAAAAACACAAGTTTTAGACAAAATCAATTATTTTATAAAGGCTCGCAAAATTATAAAAGTTGCCCTTAAGAAAATAACATTGTGAAAATGTTGGGGAATTTAGAAAAATGTATTCAATTTTTGTAGGAAAATACTATTCATTTGAATTGAAGGGGTAATATTTTTTAGGAGTGATTAATTTTTGGGAAAGAAAGTTTTTGGCTTTCTACCATTTCTAACATGAAAATGGAGAAAACTCCATTTATTATTGATATTTGTATAGACAATAAAATGTATGCTTTCCAGATTGTTACCCCGAGATAAATGCTTGAATGTTTACACTGGCGAGAAAATGCTAGCTCTGGGAATATGCAAATTAAGTATTTCCTATAATAATAATGTCTAAGATCTGAAATTTTTTGTTATAAAACAGGGTGGCCCCCTATTCTCGGTAGAGATTTCATGTCTCTGTATGATTTGGGTATAGGTCAAGTAAATTTTACAAACAACTCTGATTTTAGTAATTCAATGCAAACATTTGAAACGTTTTTTCTCCCGGTTTAGAAACACTAAATAATGGTACTATTTCTCTGAAATTGAAAGATCAAGACATTTCACCAAAATTCATAGAAGCACGCCCCCTTCCTTTTGGAGTTAGGGATAAAGTTGAAGTGGAATTAGCTAATTTTGAAAAGCTAGGTACAATCAAACCTGTTGATTTTTTCTAGTCAGGAATCAATAAAGATATCGAGAACTTAGCAAAAAGTTGTGAAAATTGTTCAGTTGATAAAATTAGTCCTCCAAAGACAAATCTCAATCCATGGACTTGGCCTGGAGAAGTATTTTCTAGAATTTATATTGATAATATGGGACGCTTCTTCAATAAATTCTTTTTTATTATTTAAGATACTCATTAAAAATGGGTACAAGTTTTTTCAACTTCAAATATAACTTCTAACTTTACTATATCGGCATTACATGCTACATTTGGTTTACCGAAAACCATTGTTTCTGATAACGCAAGAAATTTCACTAGTTTGGAGTTTCAGATTTTTTTTGGAAAATTTGTTATAAAGCATGTTACGATGGCACCGTACAATGCCCAATCAAACGGAGCCGCGGAAAATGTTGTGAAGAACATAAAAAGTGCCTTAAAAAATTCTTCAGGTAGAAATAAAAAAACTGATTTGAATACCACATTGAGCAATTTTTTTTTCGACTACCACAATACTACTCATAGTATCACAGACATTAATAATGTTTGGTCGCGATCTTAGAAAAATAAGAGTACAGTCATAAACATTTCTTGCCTGTGGCCCCTAGTCGCCCAGATAGGTGGTAAACGTGCTATCAAATGTAGTTGAGGAATGAAGGCTCGGCTAGCTGGACTGGTTGAATACTGATTTTTTGTTCCTTTCACAATATTTCTTCATCAGTGCCGTGTGTTCGTGGGCTTAAGTGAGGTAGTGAGTGGTTTTGCAAACCGATTTATGAAAACATTTTCTAGAGATCAATTACCCTAACACTAAACTGATATTTTTGCACTCGACGCTCGTTTCGCTAACAAGGTTAACATCTTCAGGAGAAGCAAATTGACACAGAATCTGAAGACAAGGTTTAGCTATTTATATACCTGAAGTTTTTTGGTCCAATGTGGATTTTGTTTGTCAAATGATGATTATCCTAATTGAAGTTACGGTAACTACTGGAACCACTATCTGCAAATTAATTTGTCAACAATATATTGAAAAGCGGACAAATTAATTTGCAGGTAGTGGTTCCACTAGTTAATTTCAAAAAAGAATATATTATTGATTCCATGTGTGAAAGACGAGGTTATATTCTCTTACGTTTGCCTCCAATACTATTGTGTGTTCAATCCAACTGAAATGGTTTGGGCCACAATGGAAGAAAGCTTGCGGAAATGTAATCAGTCACCGACTTTGAATGCTATAGTGCTTGACAATATAAGGCGAGTGGTGAATGAAGTAGGTAATAGTGATGTGTGGAAGAACTGTGTGGCCCACCTTATAAAAGAAGAGAACAAATATTATGTGCAAAGTTCCATAAATCCGATCGTTATTCAACCCGATGATGATTCTACGTCATCCGAATATAGCGAAGAAAAATTTTGATTTTTCTATCATTTTTGTTCGCCTATACTATTTTGTAAATATATGTTTGATGAGAATTTGGTGTGATTATTTGTGTTTTCATTGTATTTTAGAGTTTTCGACTCGGAAATCAACTACCTTAAATTTCGAAGTTTTCATAATTATCCATGGTGGAGAAATTCAGTTGAGATAACTTTTCCATGGGGTTTTCAATTGCTATGATTATAAGAAAAAGTAACTAAATAACTACCACTGAGAAATAATATGCCGACGCCGATGTCGAGGCGGAAATTCCTTCTCTGTGCTGTTTCAATTGGTATTGGAAATACTCTATTAGAGGAGATCAATGAATTGTAAACTTTTTATAAAAGTAGGAGAATCTTTGAATCGGTTCCGTCATGTGACATCTGATTGGGATATATTTTTGACTTAGTTAACTCAATATTGTACTATCAATACTCTGGTAGAAGATATTGGAAGGGACTTACTGTTAAATTCGTTGAGTGAACGCACTTATAAATTGGTGATGAATTTGTGCTACTAAATTGTTTGGCTGCAAATGCTTACTTTGATACCGAGTTTCAAACAGTATTGAGGGACATTTTTCTAGTAGGAGTTGGAAAAAGTCCCATTCAAGATAGACTCAAAGAAGAAAAAGGTGATCTTACGTTCGAGAGAGCCCTAGAAATCGCATTATGTGAAGAGCAAAGCCAGAAGGAATCGAAGTTCTCACTTGTAACTCAAGTAACAATGCGAAAACCATACATCAGCTGAGTTCCCGAAGTAATTTACTGAGTAGAAGATTGGAAACATAACCAAGCCAGGGGAATAGCAGTACATGGACCATTGCTATTGCAATGTTTGTGGTAGGCAAAACCACGAGACAAGTGCAATTTTCGTGATTATGTGTGCAACAAATGCGAAAAAAAAGGTCATTTAGCTCAAATGTGTCATCAACCTCAAAATACAAAATTTGTCCGGAAAAACAAAAAAACTCAGAATAAGTGTTCGCAATTATAGAAGAAAATGGTTTGAGGGTACAAAAACAAAAATGCTGCACAAATCGGAAAAAAGTGTTGAGGCTATCAAACGTGCTCCAACACTCAAAAATATAACAGAACTGAAATCTTTTTTGGGGATAGTCATACCCAATGCAGCACAAATTCTACAACCACTTTATAAATTAGAAAAAAAATATATGACATTCCTCTGGAAACAAGATTTTCAAAATGCATTTGAAGAAATAAAAGAGGAAATTATTTTAGATAGAGTTTTGGCCCACTATGACCCCGAAAGAAATTTAAAATTCACCGTGAGTGCAAGAATACCTTGTTATCAAATGGTTGATGTAAAAATTTCACGAGTATCTATATGGCCGCCATTTCATTTTAGTACCCGATAATAAGCCAATAGTGAGCCTTTTTGGATAAAAAAAAAGATTTCACTCATTGCAGCAAATATAATGCAAATATGGGCTCATGATTTGCTAGCATATGATTTCGATATCCAATACGTAAAATCAGAAAATTATATAATGGATGAGTTGTCAAGGTTGCCATTACAATGTTTCCAATGTATTTTCAGAATGATATTTCATATCTCCACTATGTACAAGAGTTCTTACCTATAACTCACTGAAAAATCTGATTGGTCAGTGGTATGGATCCAATATTGTCTAAAATGTTCTATCATGTGAGAAACGGTTTTCCAAATTCGAAATTACCTGTAGAGTTGTTACCATTTATCAGGCGTAAAAACGAACTTTCTGTAGAGCAGGGTTGCCTCATATGGGAATATACAGTGGTAATTCCGCAGAAATTCCGAAATATGATTTTGTCAGAATAGCATATTTCACACATGGAAATAGTGAAAGTTGAATCTTTTGCCCGATCATATGTACGGTGGCCTTCAATTGATGAGAATATCGAGAAATCAGTGGAGGACTGTAACATTTGTGAAAAATTCAGTGGAAATTCAGAAAAAAAGTACACTAAAACCATGGGAATATACTGAAGAATGTTGGTCTAGCTCACATATCACTTTTTTGATTCATTATATAATAATTATTTTTTTGTATTGATAGATTCAACATCGAAATGGATTGAATGTTATGAAATGACAATGGTCCACAATTGACTTCAGAAAGAGTTTTCTCATTATTTAAAATTGAATAGAAATAAACACATAACAACTGCTGCTTATCACCCTCAGGGCAATGGGGCTTCTGGGAATGCAGTTAAATAATTGAAAAATGTCATCATTGGTATGAATTCCGAAAATCCAAAAGCGAGCCTAAATTTGATTATCAATCGTTTTTTATTCACATATAGAAATACCAAACAAACAACCACTGGAGAATGTCCAACAAAAATGTTATTAGGGCGAAAATTAAGATCACATGAGTCATGACACATAGTCGAAAAATAAATCAGCAGAATCAAGTTAAAACTTTCAAGGGACATAGAAATATGAGTTTTAAAGAGGGAGATGACATAATAATGAAAGAATATAGTTGGTGCAATAAACCTATTTGGGTACCCGGTACAGTGTGTAGTATTTTGGAAGATACAATCATATAGTGAAAATTAAGAACACGAACTTGGAGTACAAGAAACATATAGATCAATTATTGGCAGATAATAATAACGCAAGAAACAAAACTTCTAAAAATGATTCATCTCTTTCTGCATATGACATTCAACATAATCCAACAACGAACGCCTAATATTCTCAGTTCAAATGATGTAACAATTAGTTCAGAAGTGAATCTAGTTCAAGATGAACTCTCTTCTTTCTCTATGGATAGCTGTTCACGAAACTTGAGACTTCGAGACCAAATCAAACATCCAGAGAGGTTTTCTCCTTTGTGAAAATCTGTTTACAGGAAAGGATGATGTAATGTATTATTGAATAGGATACGCCACTGTTTCTGTTTCATATATTTTATATTTTCTTTTAATGCGTTTACAAAAAGATCGAGTAGTTTTTTTGGGAAACTGGTCTGAAGGTTCATTATAGTGTATTATTCCAAGTGTGTATGTAGATCAGTAATGAACATTACTGATGTAATGTACATAAGTTGGCGAAATATCTTGGTATTTTCGGATAGTGATTTGTGAAACGTGCGTTCGGGCATTGTCATGGAGCACGTATGGATTTGTTGACCTCCGCCCCCTGCTTCTGATAATTTAGCTTGGTTGCAGAAAGTTATTGCGATTGTTATAACGTTCAAAAAGTTAACAGGTCTGAAATGTAAATGAAAATGGTCTGAACAGTAAAATTATATTTCCTAACCGAGAAATCCTCATAAAATTCCACTTAGCTGTCACTCCTGTGATAAATGTTCCTAGCTGGTTCATTACTCTTTTTAAATCAATTATGACAGCTGCTGTCACCAGATGCGGATTTATCCACATCAATTCTTGGATGTTAGGCAATTACGAAAGAGGCTTGAATTAGGTCTTCTGCACGAAGAGGAGGAAACCTGATCATTTGGTATACATACTTATAATTCTCACTTATTATATTGTTCCAGAACGATGTCGAATATGCTATACCTGAATTTTAATCTTAGTTGAAATACTTTCACTTACTATTATCTTCTCGACAAATAGACTAAGGAGTATTTTTTTTCATTGTATTTACTCAACTTCATCCTACCCTACGAGGATGATATTTTTCACAGTCCGAGGATTCAAATATAAAGTATAATGCTATAAAATAAAAGAAAATATATCAATGATAATGCCGCAAATTTGACTGTGCTATTCACTGTTAATTCAAACATTTAAGCAACTACAAAGGCACCAACTAAGTATGAAATACTTTTTACTCTTACTTTAGGAAGAGTGTTGTATAGTGTTACATTTGCTTTCTTTTTTAATTGTAATCTGAATTCTAGCTGAACAACCCACACTAGAAACACAAAAATATATAACCTCTTTGCAATTAGGAAATGAACTCGGACAAAATAGTATGTGAACTCAATTGATAAATCACTTGGAAAAGCTACTGTGCTAGCAAAACATATTGTTAAATAGTTTTCAAATAAAGTTTGTGAAGATCTAATCGTGAGGTGTAGTTTTTGAAATTATTATGGATCTTCATCTAGTAACGGCTGAATCAATCAGAAAACTTTCATGTTCTACTTTTCAATACCCAATACCAGCTTCCAATTTCGTTACTGATTTTTCTTAAATTTCGCATCCCGCGCTTAGAAACAAAATAACTTTCCTATTCAGGCCAATATCCTCAGGCTCAGAGGCATCAATTCATTATCTTGGTGAAAACGATCACCCTGCTCCTCACTAACATCTCCCAAATCTTCCGGGAAGTAATCAAGATGACTGTTCAAGAAGCAGACTTTCAGGGTCATCAAACATCCTTTTTTCTTAAAATTATTTAACATGTTAGCTACAATATTACGATATTCTGGGTCTTTTGCATTTTCTAAATATTTTTTAACAAATTGCTTGAACGGTACCCATGCTTCTTTCTCATGCATGGTTATTGTGGTTTCAAAGTTTACGTCGAACATCATTTTTCGAATATTCGGTCCTACAAAGACGTTTTCTTTAAGTTTAGCCTCTGGAAGGTTTCGGAATTTCTGACAGGGATGCTTGAAACAAGGTCCATCTTTAGGTCCAGTTTATAAACTATTTCATGAGACCTAACTTCATTTATAGAGGTGGTAAGAGAATGTTTCAATGTTTCAAGAGGTTTTTGCGAAGAATGTTCTTCTCGCCGGGTTTTAAAGTCTCCCTCACAGACTAGTTCTTTCTGTAGCAATGTTGATCCTTTGCTCTACTGTCTTATTCACACAAAAAACATGATAATTTGGTAAAACCGCCTTGCTGACCCAGGAGCATGATGTTACTTTCAAGTCACCACATATCACTATGGCGAACAAAATATCCAGAACTCAAAAGTATATAATTCGCTCTATGTTAAAATTACCTTATGGGTCAACATGTAGAACTTGCTATATTAACCATTTCTCCCTTGTACTTTCTTCAATTAGTAACTTTTGCAAAAAAAAAACTAACACATCTTTACAAGGAACGGTGATCATTACTCTGATCAAATGGCAATAAATTCTAGAGGAAGAACCGACCTCAGTATACCAAAACACACAACATAATTTTATGAAAAGGGACCCCGCTATGAAGCCATTGAGGCATATCAGTCACTCCCAACTGAAATGAAAAATACTCGATACCTGAGAAAATTCAGACAGTTTCAACTGCTGGTGATGGGTTTTGATGTAGTTGTCTCATAAACTTTCAAACTACAATAATTTTCAGTAGATGTATTTATGCGTACCTGTATTTACTTTATTTAGTCAATGAATTGTATTGTAATCTTTGTCACTGTACATACATTTCAATGTATTGTTTTATAACCCCTGACGTGCTATGTCCTCAGTTGATATTATGGCAATAAAGGGTATTATTATTTTATTATCCAACCATAAGGCGAATAGACAATTTTATTCAATACTATTTCTAGGTTTGCTTAGGTCTCTTTCATATCTACATAATAGCCAACAGGTATAAATGCATAAGTGTCACTATTGTATTATAAAACAGCTTTCAAACTAGTTTTGGAAGAATCAATAAACAGCACCCAGTTTCCTTTTTTGTATTCAATACCAACTGCCAAAAAGTTCTCTTCTTTTAGTCTATAACCAAGCAATTCAGCTGTTTCTTTTGTTAACCCAAGATCCCTAACTAAATGGTTAAGCTCAATCTGAGTAAACAGTTTAGGCTCTATATTTGCTGTAGCACATTGGAACTCTTCATCATCTTGCTCATCTATATCTGACATTTCATTCAGTTTGAACAGAATTCAAATCATCTAGAGGTTCTGGGACAGGCAAATCTATATACATCTTGCCCTACTGGTCGGATGACGGAAATTAGGTTAGGGTAGCTTATTACCTTATTGTCCTTCGAATTACGGTCACTAATATCAATACTACAAAAATAGCAATCATCAGTGTGGTTTCTAGTTTTCCTCCATACCATAGGAACAGCGTACTTAAAGGCTTCTTTTACATTTTTAGACCATTTTCTAAGATTTTCAACATAAACATATCATGCGGGGCCCAAGTTTGATTCAGAAATATGAGAATAAACCTTTTGCACAAAGTCTATAATATTTCTTTGATGTTTTTAATAACAAACTCACCACAAATATAACAAAAACTCTCAGGAGAGTTCTTACAATCGCTATTAGACATTTTAATGGGCACATGTAAACCAGAAAGTACCGTTAGGTTGACAGTAAACAAAACATCAGCTGCATACAGCCTTTTTCTGAACAGAAAATGTGTTTCGGCAGTGCTGCCAACTCTTCTACATCCAGCACAAATTATTTTACAAATTTATTTGTTGTGTATAAAAGTTGTGAAATTGTGTTATAAATCAAAAAATGTAATATATTGATGTGCAAATGTGAAAAAATGGTAGGTGATACGGCTGAATAAGTGGCATATTTGGACTGACCACCCTAAAAAAACATAATAAAAAGGTGTTTTACGTAAAAAAGTTTTTTCATCGTTGGCCTGCGTTATTAATGTTTATTTATTCTGTGGAAAGTTTTCCTGTTTTGGATCTCTGGAATTGAACCGCCATCGTTTTGGAATAATTTATAATCAAACGGTTCTTTTAACACCAACTATCAAATTGGACAATAACGTTATTTATTTTTCTGTAATAAATGAAATTTCATTATTGAGAGTTATCATCCGCTCATTTACGTAGAGTGTTAGTACTTTTGCATACCATGGACTAACATTTCAATTTGTTAAGATATCAAAAAACAACAATATCTTGATATGTCAAAGACAACACAGGCAATGATATGGAAATAAAAATTTTCGAAAAAGATGGACTATGCTATGCTTATAGCCTTTGTTTTTATCGGAAATTGCTGTTCATGTGTAGGATTCATGCTTCACTAATTCACTATTCCTGGAATTCGTGTAGTTTCCCTAATGTTTCCCATTCTATTTATTTCTTCATACCCCCATATCGCAACAGAAATATCCACACCCAATCATAAAAAGTTTATTGTAGAAAACACCTAAGAAAGAGTAACTGGGAACCATGGACATGTTTATAGAACCCATTGTTTTGCTGATACATATTTTTGGAAGTGGGGATATAAATGTACAGTATAACCACACTTCAGTACTTGTTGAACATGTGTAGCAGAACTGTTAGTTCGAAGTTTCCAATATGCGAATGTATTTTACTGGCATTTGTTATAGTTTTTTCCACATTTCCATTGAGCTTCATTTTCACGGCAAGAGACGTCAAATACAGGTAACGTATGTTTCATCACCATACATATTAATGATTACACTGTTGTGTCACCATTCCAAATTCAGGTATATTTGTGAATAATCCCAACTCGAAACGAACAAAGCAAAAAAAAAATTGCATAGTGTCTGTTATTGGCCAATAATCGAAAAATATGATATAATAAACCTACGTCTCTGTGAGATTCCGCTTGCCATTTTCATGTGCTCGGTTCGAAGATAGTGGGTTCTAGCCGAAACGTCGCGATGATGTCAAAAATGAATAGATGTAAACCCGGGATGACACTACAGCATATTATGATATCTTTCGTGATTTTGTTTACAAAACATTATTATTTTTCAAAAATGAAGTATTTTGTTCGTATAACTTATTACCTTATTGACCACAAAAATATTTCAAATTGTTATCTCAAATTACTCACTGACGTTTGATAACTGTGGTTGTGAATATTATTAAAAATGGCAGACAATCGAACAGTGATGCATAAAAGAATTTGTGTGATTTGGGTAACAATTTGAGAACATACTATAGCTATATCTGAGCAACCGAATGAAATATGAGAAACCGTTGACCCCAATTTCATATTCTTGAATAGCAACCCCCAACTTCCTTATCTATGAGCTCTTAAAAAATGCTCTTCAATAGCCCCTGCAAAGCTACATTCGATGTAGTGAGTTTTGGTTTATTAAATAAAATACTATTCATTTGCATTACTATTTAATCGTTTGAAAATGTTAAAAACCATTTTTATTAGGCCTGTAATAATTTTGTCTATGTGTCCTCAGAAAATTTCAGCTACAGTACTTGCATTACAAAAATAGCTCTCAGAAACGAATATTTCGAATAGCACTTTTCAATTATTTTCACTTACCAACTGATAATAATAATAATGTGTTTTTATTCTGTCAATCTAGGATACATAGAAATTTTTTCTTGAGTAAGAAAGTAAAAAAATATATAAATGTATCCTCGATTGACAGAATGAAGACACATTATTTTTTTTTACCGTAGTTTACGCCGGTCAGTCCCTATCCCCCGAAGCCCCGATACATTCGGCAGAGCGCCCTAGCTTTATCAAACAACGACCACTCCC